>JARK01001337.1:1644330-1659982 GCA_000688135.1 Ancylostoma ceylanicum | reverse complement strand
AGAAAGTAGGATAGAGGGGGGGGGGGCGTGGAAGTAAATTTGAGGTCTCCGCCGTTTTGGAGACCCGAATGGAAAATAAAATTAATAAAAAATATTCAATCTAATATCAAATAATTAATGAGAATTATTTGAAAATAATGATAAATATGAACAATTTTCGACCCATTTTCAGAAGGGGGGGAGCGCCCCCCCCCCCCACCTGAAAATGGGTCGCCGAATCTTCGGAATCCCTGCGTCCTCCACTGGTGGATGGGTGTAACAATCATCATTTAGCCGTGAAGCGCATGTGCCTTCGAGCCCATACCTCCACCCATAGAATTTTCAGACTGCGCAAACGCACCGGTATCCTGTCAGTGTTTGATTTTTGTTCGTTTTGATTTCCACTGCCGCCTTTGCGCAGCCATTAGTATCCATGAAGAATGATTCAACTGCGACCTCGATTTCGATGACAGTATGAGCAGGAGACTAAAAAGATTAAACTAATGCTGGGGAAGCCACGGCAAGACAATCAGCAGAAACATGTGTGAGGGGAAGCGTTACTGCAAAACCTCAATCCAGTAGGTACGATTTGCGTACTGTCCTAGACTACCCTTCCTGTCAAACTTGTCGACTTTAGCTTGCAAAACTTGTGGATTTGCTGTTGCATTCAATCTCTCTCCATTATTTGCTGGCTAAAACATTCCGTTACGGCAAGCTGTTTTTACTTTCTACGGTTTTGAACCTACCTCGTCGCAGCGTTTCCCACCGTAACCACCCGGACATATGCATTCAGTTTCGCATCTGCGTGGATGTGGGAAGCCGCCATTTTTACATTCTATGCGCTTTTCCTTTTTGCATTTATCTTAAAAACAGATTATGACTGGACTCATAGGAGGTGTGAAAATAGAACTGCAATGTCCGACGTAAATAAACTTTTCACCACATTTACTCAAATCTTTTGATTGATCCGAATGGAATGTGCATTCTTTCTTCAGCACTAGTTGTGCACACAAGAAATATAATAATAAGGCTATTTGAGAGAAATTCCAACTGTTCTCGGTTATGTGACAAGGTCCAGGCAAGAATTTCTAAAGTTAATTTGATAGCGACTTTGTGGTAACACATATACCCTTTAGTCCTACTATGTACATAGCTGATATTCATGGTTCAATAACTCCAGATGATCTGTGAAGCGATGATTCCTTCCCCCTCCCCCCGAAAAAAAGGGACAATTATGCTATTATTGGTAAACCTCTTCCTGCAGGGAAAGGTACCGCACATTCTGAATAAAGAATAAGTTGATTGCTTCACAATCCTGGACGAAAACTCCGTTCTTATTTGGAAACATTTCTTCAATAGTAAGTGTTTGGGCGCAGCTTTGAACCCTAACTATTGCTTCCATTCTAACGCTCTGGTGTTATCAACAATATCCATACCATCTCGATGTTCAATTGTCCGATACTTCCCCTGGTCGTTTTTTTCTTTATTTTTCAAAAATTTTGTGGTTTATTTGCGATTTTTTTCATTCTTCTATACCCTCTTATTATTCCATGATCTCTCTTCGTAGAACCTGGGCATTATGTAGAAATTGATTGTTTGAATTCAATTGTTATGCCTCACAGGTTGTTATCTGAGTAAGTTTATTTGCCCCGAAGTTTCAACGGATCGTCGTCTTCAGAGGCCCGAAAGTGGTTCATGTTTACCCGAAGTTGCAATTTATCCCATCAAGCACTTCCTCTTCCAGTGCGTTCAATTCAGATTAGCTAGATCACAGTGAGGTCCTCAGTAGAAGATGACACTTACCAGGTGCTCCAGGAATCTAGCGGAGATGGATTTCCGCCTCAAGTAGTCACACAAGAGACCGCAGATGGTGAGCTAACGCGGATCACTAGACCATATTGGTTGGGCATAAGTGATTTACAGGGATCTTATAGCTCACATAAAGATAGAAAAAGCATAAGGTCACTGGTAACCGTCAAGTGCTCATTCCTGCTATTCATTCTCGGGGCCATTTCAGTGATCCAAAACGCCTCGAGGGCTTTCCTGGCCGATGTTTGCGACTCGTACGCCAGAATAGTACATCTTATGTTGAAATCGGCTCCACCGTGATCTTCTCTCCTATGCTTCCCCAGAGGTGTTATTAAAGGCAGTGTGTCAGGTCGTTTTGAGTATCAAGGTGTCAACGGAATCCAATTCTTCTCGACGCGCTGGTTCCAATGATGTGCTTGAAATCCGAAAAAAAAAACGGTCAAAATTCCAACTTTTAAAGCAAAATGTAATCTTGACATGGACGAGTTTCTCTGGCCGCAGACAAGGAGGAAGCGGCGAGAAATCGAGATTGTTTATCGAAATGAACTTCTCAGCAGCAGCTATTATAGAGAGAACAAGTATCTCCGTGTTGGAAGACAATGCCGTACCCTAAGTAAGCTTCCATTGCAGAATGAAGCCTCTCGTACAACTGGCCGAAAATTTTGAAATTCTCGGCCAAAGGACACCGTATTTTCCGGGGTTTTCGACGTCTTTTTGAAACTTAAAGTGCATCTATGTGCTCACGAGCCCGAAAATGTTCAGACGAGGTGGGGTTGTGACGAGCTGACACACTGCCTTTGAGCTTCCCCGTTTTTTGCTAGCGAGATGTTTATTTATGCGTACACAAAGCGGTCGACCAGTCTCTCCAATATATGTTGTGTGGCAAGTCAAGCATTCCACCCCCATTTTCGCACAGTTCCCTGTTTTTCCATACGGAGACAAAACACAGTTCTCCGACATACAGGTTCTGTCGTAAAGTCTGTTTCGGACTAACTGGCGTTTGATGATATCGTTAGGGATGTTCACCAGGACAACATCATGAAGTTGGGCTCGAACTGGAACACTGTTGTAGTCAGCTTTTAGCCTCTTATTATAAAAACGTACGAATAATCTTTTTTGATTCCGTGGAACTGTAATATAGTATTTCGAAAAGGCATAGGCCAGAAATCATTATCGTTTAGTTAGAGTGCGCGTCTGGGTTAGATCTAGAAACCCCCCTTTTTTGGTGCAGCAGAAGCGAGAACATTCTATAGCGAGGTCGCCCATGAATATGTATGTATACACAATGACGTAGTTCAGACGCTCCTTCTAGGTTAGTTCATGGGAGGCCTCTCAGGGAGGCAACTGCATCAGATACCTTAGCAGGACATTGCCTTCCTGGATCCTTGAAATATAAAATATAAAGAGGACTGAATTTATGTAGATCATGTGAAGGCCGGAGTCGAAGAGAGATGGGACCTCGCTCAGGTTTGTTTTCGAGATACGCATTGGGTCTATATACGTTCTGTTGAAAATTTCATCTCATGGAGCCAAGACAGTATTGTATGATATTACTCCATCACGTTGATAAGTAGGTTATAAGAGTTTTTTACTCAGCTCACGGTCTCTCACTTCATAATTTGATTGCCATTGTGAAAATCTCGAGAAGCTTGGCGCAATCGCACTAAGACATCCACTTTAGTAGTCCGCTATCTCTCGAATGTCATGATGACGCGTTGATGTTCACGGGCAACTTCGTTCTGTTAAATGCATTTCAAAGCGCTTGAACAACGAGAAAAGAATGATCTCGCAAGTCGGCACTGGACAAAAGTTTAGGTCAACCATTTTCAGACTAGTTATCCAACCTAAGACGATAAGAATCTACGGTCAACTTCATAAGTGCACATCCCCGGAAACATGGCTAATATCGCGAAATGACCACTTTGCACTCTATATTTTTTTAATGTTTTGGAGGCATGATGGGATAACATAGACATTATCGTCTGCGCGCTCTTTGTGAATATTAAAGAACGGTCCCAGGGAAAAACATCGGAAAGAGTTCACTTCCATGAGCAACGCTTGAGCGAGAAGCCACTGATCAAATTTAACGTCACATCTGATGTTCTATTGCCATAATGTCTCGCTGTTATTTGTTACCAATCTAATCTTACATCAGAGTCCCGCACTTTCCCTGCACATTATTAAATAATTAGTGTGCAGTAGTTATAAAATCAAGACTGGGCGATAATCTTTTCAAAATACCTAGACATCCATAGTGTTTGTTGATCAACCAGAGGTCTGTGAACGATATTATGTGAGATCCCATGGTTCTGCGATAGTTCTCATCGGCAGGGAACATTATCGGATAATGAACATTCTGGGTACTGTAAAAACGTTGTTTGCTCAAACTTCTTATCAATTCTTATTCAAACTTACTGGTGCATAACGCTTCCGTAGTCGTATTCTGTCTCATAATTTTCACTTTCCTCATTTGTAACTATTCTGAACTCGTTTGGATACTTCTATAAAATTCTCAGATTATTCTCGAGTTCATAGTAGGAGTAAACAACTCACCTCTACTATATCCGGTTCGACAGTTATGTAGGTGTTGCGGTCGTACCTACTACTGGTGTGGTAGAGCCCTAGTGCATGTCCGATCTCGTGAATGGCGTTACCAAGTTCTACTTCGCAATAGCTTCTAAGGGAAAGAATCTGCTTCCCTCCTTTTCTTCCGACATACGAAGAGTAACAGCCAAGGTCAGTTACAAAGATGTAATCGCCTAGTAATAGTACATCTAATATAGACACGCTACGGTTTGCGCAACTTCATTCAGTTAAGTAATTTTCTGAAGCTTACCAGGTTTGCCCTGCCTGAAATTAATGCATGTATCTCGCTCCCATGCCGCTGCTGCCTTGCGGAAGCAATTCTCCAGCCGTTTACCTCAAGATGCTTGTTAAGCTATTGTTGGATGCGCTAAAAGTCTTTGGGCAAGCATAAACTTCTGCTAAAAACATGGAGAAGAAGAACTTGGAAAAATTACTAGTTTGTCTCTGTTCTCAATTTGCTTGTTTTTAGATTGAATTATTCCACTCATGAAAGCAGCACAGACTTAGGAAAGTGAAGGTGGGAGGTCGTGTCACGCGCGCATGTGACTGACGCCGAATTCCTCTCACCTGTTCTCCAACTCGTCATGAAGCGACTCCAAATTCGTACGCTAGGTAGAAGTAGGGGAGGTCTTTTGCTACAGAATCATGAAGGAACTCCAGAAAATCTCGAGAGTGCTTGGAGTGCAGCCGGAATTATCATTGGTATCCGTTTTTGTCGTGCCCGAAGTTTCTTCACCCAAACGCGAAAATTACTCCTGTTAGTCCCTCTCATTGTAGCTCGTTCTCATACCTATCTTTACGAGTAGCTTACTGCCTTATCTGAATACTTATGAATATGCCATTTTATGTTTTCAAGGAAATTTGGAGTGATGTGTGAACGTAAACTGATCATACTTGCGAACAGCAAAGATTGAGTAAGTACAAACGCCTCACTAGGTTTACTATAATACCTATACCAGAACATTCATGCACTTTTCCTTGATTCTGGAATCTAAGACCTTCTATGTAGGATTCAACCCCTTCGAGGATTTTACTTTTCCTTTCGAAAATTTGGAGAAATGATCACACAAATTCGAGTTAGACAGTGTGCACGTCTGGGTTGAACTGTCACTCCGATTCTGTGCTGATAACAAGAGAAGAATTCTTAGGCTTAAAAATGGTTATTTTAATCAGGGCTAGCTCTCAAACATACAAAATAATAATAACTGATCCTCTTCTCATTCCCACCTTCTTACGATTTACCGAACAATTATGTCTGTTCTCTTTTGGCGAAACCTGTATGTGTGTACAGCTGTCGTTATCACTTAGTAATAAACCTACTAGCACTAGCATTGAAGACGTAATTCACTCCTCCCAGCCACTTTCCGTGTAGTTTTCCAAGGGCGGCTTGTCGTTTCTCGCGTCCTCCACTCATACTGGCATCTCCGAAAGTTTCGCTGGCTTCTCTTCTTGAAATTATCGAATCTTGAGCTAATATCTACAGCATCCTCAATGAATCGAATATATACGTACTTCGACACGATAATGTCGCCCTCTACTATCGTTTCGTCGTTTTCTCTTTTGGTTCTGAAGGGTGGAATCCCAAAGCCTTCAGCTACGCCATTTTCTATAGTTTCCTGAAGTAATTTTGCATTAGACATTTATCAGTGGAGCGTGTTCCCAGAGCTAACCTGGATATACCACTTTTTACATTTTTGGAGTATTTATATTTCAAGAAACAACAATTGGCATTTTCAAAATAGTGTTCGTTCATTACTGATATCTTTCCTTCTGCAAAGGATGGAATTTTTCCGTGTCTAGTATAAAATCTCCAAAAATAAGATCAACCCTTCTTATATGTCTCTCTATTTCTACCCTCTTCAGCGAAAGAAGTGTTTGATGAAAAATCCGAAAAATGAGATGTAATGAAAAATTTCCGAATTTCAATTTGGAAATTGGCTTTCTGATTCGAGAAAAAATGAAGCATCGATTCTACAAAGAAAGCCAACAATGCTGCTTTGAGAGTGCTGATCCATTCACTGTAGGTAATGATTCCCTTCGATCCTACCTCGGCCGATACAACTCCTGGGTTTATCCCACCGCTCCATAGAATACAGAGAAAAGCGACCGCTATGCGCGTCATGTGAGAATCTGAAAACTATCAATTCTTATTATACTCCAAAATTATATATGGGTCATGAGAGCAATGGCGCAATACCTCAGGACAGGAACCGCCCGGAAGCAGTGGCAGAGTGCGATTGTGTTCAGTAATGATTACCAGCAGTCCCAACTGGGAAACACTGTCTCAAAAAACACTAACACTACCGATTATCTGAGGTAATTAGCACAGTGAGCATTTTCCCTTGTTCTTCAAACGAAAGTCTTGCACACATGCGTTTCTGGTTATTTTCTAGATCACTAATTAGTACTAATTCCGAGGCTAGTAGGGTTGAGATGCTCGGGCGGATAGGTTAAATTAGGCATACCTATTGCACGCTATGAACGGTATGATCCCACAGTATGGTAAGAAATCAATAAATTTGTCGAAATTTGTCAGAGTACATAACTGGTACATTCACTAATCCACTCAACGTTTGTTCATACATTTGGATATTTTTGAAGGCTGAGAGAGGAGTAATGGGTTCCGTTATTGTGGAAAACTGACGTATGCTCCTTATTGGAGCTCTGTGCTTACAGTTGAGCTGTAAGCACAGAGCTCCATTAAGGAGCATACGTAATTCGACTTATTTAAACTGGTTGTTTATGTGTGTATATGTATTCCTATTATATTTTAAGATTATATCTGAGTCTGTATATCTGTTTATAAGCACAGGAACCAGCCTAATTCGTCGAAAATTGGCCAGAAAGTCACATTCAGCGCATCGAGTTACGTACGAAAATGTTGCAAATTTTAATTTTTTCTTCGGATTGCAGGTGTTTCGATCCACTCATAGCCATCTTCAGGTGCATCAAAGACCATCATCCCCGCTGGAATAAATGAGATAGCCCTATGTTTACAACATCATACAAAAGAAATAGGATGGGTAAGATGCCGTTAGAAGGAACATGAGGAGCCAGACAGAACGGGACTGATCGTACAGCGTTAAGTGGGTTGGAACAGTGATTCCTCGACGCTCCCCCTGCAATCCTTAAAACGTCTCTTTGAGAAGAGTTTATATGTTTCCTGATTTTTGAATCTGGGCATCTTGATATTATGTTTTGAATGCTTCTGCATTTACCTGGTTGTTAGGTTGTGCTCGTTTATTGATGGCCTGATGTTTCGACCTGAACGTCTTCTTCGGAAGCCTGCAAGTGGTGTAAAGTTCAATTTTGCTTCTTGACCACCAAATGTTTTCTCCTCCCATGGCTAGTGCGACATCG
Source organism: Ancylostoma ceylanicum (assembly GCA_000688135.1). Classification (NCBI taxonomy): domain Eukaryota; kingdom Metazoa; phylum Nematoda; class Chromadorea; order Rhabditida; family Ancylostomatidae; genus Ancylostoma; species Ancylostoma ceylanicum. Next base: position 1,652,248 of record JARK01001337.1, on the reverse strand, counting down.
TTCTGGACCAACTAAGCAAAACCACTTGTAGACATTGGACAACCAACCTTCGAGTGAACCGCTCTTTGCGGACGTCCGTACTGATCACACACGCACACTACGAACAAGTGAGTAGCTGCATAGCTGCGATATCCGAGCCATCTAGGGTGCAGGGTCACACTCACTTGTCCGTAGTGTGCGTGTGTGATCGGTGCGGACATCCGCAAAGAGCGGTGGACATGGAAATTGGCTGTCCAATGTCTACAAGTGGTTTTGCTTAGTTGGTCCAGAACGATGTTGCACTAGCCATAGGGAGGGAAACATTTGGTGCTCAAGAACGCAAAATTGAAATTTACACCACTTGCAGGCCTCCGAAGAAGACCTTCAGGTCGAAACGTCAAGCCATCAATGAACTACTACCACCTAACAACCTGGTACTAGCAAAAGCATTCAAAACATAATATTATATCTTTGAGAAGACTTCCAACTTCAATTGGAGAAGTCATTCATTCATCATTTAGGAGTTCTTTCGGTAATGCGCAAGAACTTCACACGTTCACTTAGTCCATGTTCAGTTGATTCTCCTTTTAATTTCTCAGTAATAATAGCTGCCGTTCAGATCGAACACTCGTACAACATTATCGTCTGAACAAAGTATTATTATATGGGCGAGTAGAGGGGAAGAGAGCAGGTGGGGTGGGGTGGGATTTGCTTGTAGTGGAGCGGAATAATTGGAAGAATTAAATTTGGAAACATTTGTGCGATTCAGCGAATTTGTCTAATAACCAAAACAAGTGTTTTTCTAAAATCGCGCAATTAGATGAATAATTAGGTCGGGAGCGCGTAAGTGCAAGGAGATTTTAGATTTCCGCAACCGGTAGCAATCGAACCACATCATTATAACAACCATGTTGTGAGTATGCCGTCAACATGGTAGCAGTATTCGTTACTATGTTGCATGGGTCGGGACATAACTGTTTTGATGTCCTGCTATGACAGCTTTTGTACACACTCACTGAGAAATAATGAAGGAGTCTCAAGCGAGGTTGAATGGTTTAGTAATGATCATGACGGCCGTCAGAGTGATGGGCAATGATGGTGAGCTGAAAAAATTGAAGCCCATGAAACTTCGAAGAGGTTTGTACAGCGAGCTTTTACTGTTTTTCCCTTCCGAAAAATCCAAGAAATTGAGGAAAATTTCCCCGCAGGTGTATAAAACTGGGGAAAAGTCGCGAGTATGAAGTGGGAATAGCCTCGGGAGTGCAAAATCAGCTATCCATCCAAGCATTGCGTCAATATGGCTGGTGGTATAGGTGGTTGGTATAAGCTGGTATAGATGGTATAGGCGGCACTTCCTCATCTTGTTGTTAAGAGGCAATTCATGTGCCTTCTGCCAATGGGCCTATTTCAACGTTTGGCCCACAATAAGGACAAACTATTTCTTATCCATTTGCTCCGTATTCAGCTAGTTGTGTTTGACATTTCTTGCTCTTTCGTTTTATAAGGTTTACTCTTTTTTCTTTTTTCGTTGTGCCGACATCTCTGTAGTTCCAGTAGTTGCTTATTGTAGATTCATCTTGAGTGCATGAAATAAACAAATAATTACTTCTGGAAGATTCCATTTTACTATTTCTGAATGAATCACTATTTGGGACCAAGTTCATGTTGAAGAACAGACCGACTTCACTAACTCCTCCAAGAACCAATCCTTCTCTAGTGCTGAAGGTCACGCTTAATGAGCCACGCCTTCTCGTCTCGGTCAGTACGATGACGTCGTAACTAATTTTTCTGGCCTTCATCATCAGATCCTCGATAGATGCCTCTGATGCAAGCGAACGTGGAGATTGTAGATCGCCATCGTATTTCAACGATGGGAAAGAAATCCCCTTAGTGTCACAAACGGTTTCTTAGAAGAAGGACTTCTGGAAGCTAGCTCCACGTGCCCTTTGGTTACTCTGACACTGCCTCTTTGAGACGTTTCATTTTAATTACTGATGGCAAAGTCTCCAATGAAGTGCACGTGAATGGCCACAACTCTTCTAGAGACAACAAAGAGCAGTGATGCCCAGACAACAGACATCAATCAGTGATTATTTTTTGGTCAAAATAGGTCCTTATCTGACAGCAATCTATGTGATAGCACCCACTAGATGGAATCAGGAAACGTTCCACAAAAGTTGTTCGTCCTATGGTTTACTACACATGGTTCTTCAATGCTACACTGCTCAAAAAGGAGAATGATTGGTGTCAAAACATTTGCTAGAAAAGTTTTTCTATGATATCATCTATCCAAGAGTTGTAAAAATTACTCAGCACAAAGTCGAGACAAAAAGATGAGAAATCTATCTTATTGGTCACATAGCGCAAAGTTGGCAGTATAGGGCCGATACTTGGGCCCATAGTAAAGTGCCTTGTGCGATTATGACGCACTAAAATCAAAATTTAAATGACACGTTGCATTATATTTCGGCTGACTGCATTTCGGCTGTGTTTTACTATTGCTTGGCTGTGTTGTTATTGCTATTGTTTACTGTATTGTTATTATGTTATCATTTCGGCTGTATTTTGGCTCATTGCGCAGCAACAATTTGTAGCAGTGCATCCAACAAGACAAAGGCGAAACTCATTTTAATAGTGGCTATGATTTCGTTAAGACGTTGTACCTTCTACTTACAACTATCATTCATTTTCGGCGTCGAATACATTTCGTACCAAACCCCGAACTCGCAGTTCTGATTTTCAACGGATATGCCGTCTTCATGATCTAGTGGAATACGCATCAAGAGCTAAGCGCTGATGGAAATTTCACGTGCTGAGAATGGAAGATGGTAGATGAACAAGAAGGACCTTGGAATGGATCCCAAGAGGAACAAAACGACGTTGAGGTAGACAGCAAATGAGTTTGGCAGATGTATTCGCCGCACAGCCAGCTGCACGCTCCGCTGTGAACGAGTCGAAATTTTCGGAGAACTTTCATGTGTTCGCGCACGACCTAGCCTTAAATAGATCCCGAGCTACTGTTTGGCAAGAATGCACTTCTACACAAATTTATCCAGTTGTGCCTCTTTCAATAGTGGTCACACCGTGTCGAACCGTGCACCTGCTACATTGATACATCGCACTTCTACAAGTCTATAAAGCGTATACCCATACCGAATTAGCAGGCCTTGGAGGGTGGATTTCAACATCGAATACCAGTATACTCACGCATCTTCAGAGAACCCATTCAGTGATATCTGGTGAGTTCTACAGTTCATTCAACCGGTAGTGAGTATTGGTGAAAGGACCATGGACTGATTCATGGCCATCTTGAACCAATGTCAATCGTGCTTACATTAGTAGTGCACAGAAACACCGTCTAACGTCGGTCTGAAAATTCACTACGAGTACGCACATCAAATAGCTCTGTAACGATTCTTTCCCATTCGATGCACTTCATATCTTTCGATGCACTTCATATTAATCTTGTACTAATATTTGCTACGTTGTACTACTACAGAAATTCATCCAGCTGTGTTGATTTTACTATTTCAGTAGTTGCCTCGCCACATTGTGCCCAATTGTGCACCTACATTTGCATTTAATGAAAATTTGCTTGTGCAAGACTATAAAATGTATAGTGGCGGTCATCCTGATTCAATGCTGTTCCTTTGCGGCCATATCAGTAATATCACCACGCATCACCAATGCTAGCTCATGCAATGGCGGGAGCGTAGCGGTGTGAGCCTAGAATGGTTTCATTTATCAGTGAGGGTAACTGATTTCGGCCGGAAATAGCTCCATTCACTAGTGGAATGAAACTCTTATCGAGCACCACCGCTACGCTCACGCTCTCGCACCAGCTCGCGCTGGTGATAGGTGAAGGTATAGTGATACGGCCGATAGGGAACAGCACTGAATCAGAATGACCATAACTATACTTTCATACATTCGTGCTGTTTAGATTTGCGATATTCAGCAAGTGCAAGAAAAAGGATATTTCAGGGAACTAAACGTAATAATTTCACTAAGAAGTTGCTTGCGGCTTGTTGATTTTGAAATCTTCATGGATGTACTTGCAAAAAAGCTAAGCTACATATTCTTCCTACTATAATTAGAAGAGCTAAATTTAAATAATAAAAGAAAAAATCACCCTGTTTATGTTTCGTTCTCTAACACTATATGGAAACTTTAAAGTTTCTCACGAACTACCACGGAATTGAAGCTTTAGAGCAAGAATCAACCTCCGTGAGCTCTCTCATACTCTGTCAACAATTCTCCATGACAAAGGGATCACGTATTAATAAGACTAGCGCCGTTGTGGGATGTAAGAAGTTGAGGTGGGGCCAGCTCTCGAGTTTTGTGGAAAAGTTTCGCCTTTGCTCAAGCCTCAGAAAATTAGCACACAAGAAGAACTAATATTAGATTGGTGCAAAACAAACGGCGAACTTTTATGTTGGGATGATTTTTCCAGAACTTCGAAGAGCGACAACCTCGGCAGACAATACAGTCCCTTTGATTAGCAGGGTTCATTGCTCATCATAAGTAAACGCTCCTGAAGCACTGTGCATATTGCTATCTTACGTCTTCAACATCAACATATTCTTTCAGAGGCCGTATCCAAAAACACATTTACTCTCATCTTATCACTATAAAAATTCCATAAGCATTTTCTATATACAAACTCAATATTTTCCTTATAGGTCTTTCGCATAAGAAGAAACCATCTCCTCAACACTAGCTCCGCCATTGTTTTCCCCGAAAACGGAATTTACTTGTGGTCAAGAGGTGCAGCCAGCTAAACTCCGGCTCTGCCCATTCGTTCGCTGGCCGTTCTAAACGGGCTTAAGACATAGTGCGTCTTGAAAATGACAATATTCACTATGCTTATAAAATCATTTTTATAGTCGACCAACTATTGCAAACCATTTTTTGTATTGCTTCACATTTTTTGTGAGTCGCTATATCAATACAACTAATAATAATATCCTACATACGCAACCTATTTGTCCATGGACCGTTTTTGAGAGAGAGGCTTTCTATCACACCGGTTACTGCACCGTTGCTTAACCCCATCTACATATATAAATCTAATTCGCTTATTTGTGCCTTTCCGTGTCTCCTCAAAAACTGACTCGATTATCAAAGAGACCTTCATTGCATAGCATATATTTGCATATAAAGAGTGAGCCAAAACTACGGTACTAAAGAGAATGTTAAACAGAATTGTGTTTTTTGTTTGTGTAATTTGGAACAATGTGACAGAATTGTTTAATTTTTTCAAACTGATTAAGTCGCAACATCTTATCCCGGGAACTCCTTCATCAGTTCCAGGATAACGCCAGACCCCACGTTTTACCAAAAACGTCGCAGAAGTTGAGCGACCTGGCCTACGAGATACTGCCTCATCCAGCATACTCGCCTACTTGTCGCCAACTGTTGCACCGGTGGTTCTTCTGAATTAACCGTCAACAACATTTATTAATATGAACAATCAAGAACAAGAGACATTCAAGGCCTACAGGCCGGGTTGATGGAGGGCATAGGGATATGTCAAACAACGGCAGAGTAGGATGCTCCGGTCCTCTTCCGGCCCAAAGACTATAGCAGATCGAATACTCAGGCAATGATGTAATACTCAGGCATAGGGGATGTTTGAAATGGGTTTCTTGAAGGTCGTGAATGTCACGACACCAACGGATTATCATTTTTTCAAGAACATCGACAACTTCCTCAAGGGAAGAGTGCTCAAGAATCAAACCGATGCTGAAAATGCCTTCAGTGAGTTCATTGCCTCCAAGACTCTGGATTTCTATTGCGAGGGAATCCATGATCTTGTGTAACGTTGGCAGAAATGTATAGACTGTAATGTGCTCATTTCGTTCAGTAAAGTTGTGTTTGAGCTGACAAGGAAAGGATACTTGGTCAGTGTAGCCATTCATAGAGAGATGTATATTGCCTTATGCAGCTTTCGACGCTGATTTTGAAACCGATTTCGAAATCGGCCAAACTGCTGTCTCTGGTGAGTTATGCCCATTTTTGCTACGCATCTGCAGACCCTGAGATTAGTGTGCGAAGAGGCCTCCTAGTGCAAAAATGAGTCTCTCTTCCTTCAGACGGGCATTGGTAGGTTCAAAATCTTCCGAATTATATTGCGCAGTGGCCAAACACTGGAGTTTGTCGGAATGAGATCATTAAATGGAGAAAAATCACTTTATAACCGCTAAGTTCACAATACCAAAAATGGGCATAACTCGTTATGGAGAGCAGTTTGGCCGAATTTGAAAACGGATTCGAAATCAGTGTCGAAAGCTGCATAGGGCAATACACACCTCTATATGAATAGCCACACTGACCAAGTATCCTCCCCCTGTGAGTTATGAACGTTCGAACGTAAGCATCAAAAAACGCAATTTATTTGTACACAACCTAATAATTCTACAATAGCCATGGTTTAATCCATGCAAAACCCGTGTAGAATCCCTGCACACCCATGCAGAACCCATGCTTTGGACTGAGTAAATCGTGGGTTTTTCGTGAGTTCTGCATCGAATTTGCATCGGATTCTGGAGACGCATGGGTTCTGCATGGGTATGCATGTGTTTTGCATGGTTATGACTATTGCTGGTATAGAGCTATTGAATAAAAAAACTATGTTTCGCATGAGCACACGTCTTAATCGTGTGATTTGCATCTTTCAATCTAATGTAAGACACGGTTCTTATGTTTCCTGAGTAGTAGGTAGTTTTCGCGATGTGAGAGCTTAGATATACTTCGCAATGAACCTCTGCAACTTATCAGAATTGCTAAATACTTCTAGATTGCTAGAACACCTCTTGTAATTTATACACTTTATTCGTCATCTGATAGGAAGAAGTAATAAACAAGGGCAATGACGTGGCCTGAGGACAATCCAGGATCTGTACATAGTGTCTGCAGCACAAAAATAGTGCCGACTGGTCGAGTAATGACACACACAAGGTAAATATGAAATCTCAATATCTCTAAAAGGTGTTTTAACGAGAAATGCACATATAAAGAAGGCGTTCAAAATCGCCGTAAAATACCGACCTTAACCCCACAAACATACTACTATCTCCGCCTCAAGAACGACAACGAACAACTCGTCCACGGGACAAGCCGACCGTGGCACCTCTTTCGTCAACAACAAATATATAAATAACAAACATCACCAGTGTCAACAACAGAACTACGCTTCGATTTGGTAAGAGATGAATAAAACACAAACCCGAACAGGTTACACACACAATTAGATGATGAAGGTAAGTAAAACTGCCTGGCAAAATGTTCAAAGAAAAAATAACGCAGATGGAAGTGAAACGGGCTTAATGAGGAGGTGAGGGTGCAGTTGACTAGTTAACTACTGTCACTTGATAGAGCTAGAACTTCTAAACGGGCCTAGACGCCATCTACAACGAGGCTCTGTCCGTAGCGTAGCGGATCACCGGCTTTGATCGCGAATCGGATTGTGGGCGGGGCTTGGAATACCTGGAAAAATGGATAGAAATAAACAAGTTCAAAAAGAAAACATAAATAACAAAACCATTCCATGTCTGGGTAAACTATAGCCCTTAACTGTAACCCTAACATTTGCAGCAGCGATCCCGAAAAAAAAATCACCCTTACGACGGAGGAGAACTGGGGAGGCGGTCAAGACGTACGCCGCGACGCGACCGCGCCGCACGCGCCCTAGATCCATGTTCTTCCTTCAAAGTCGACGCATTGAATGACTCCGGTGGACACCCCTAACACTTTTTCAGCTCCAATGACATTCATCTGTCCACCTTAGCTCAGAAAACTTCTCTGTTTCTCCCCAGCGCTGCTCGTACGTTTGAACGCTGCAGCCGCGACGCGCACATGAATCGACCAATCACAGTTCAGCAGCGTACGTCTTGTCATGCAGTCGGAGAACTGACACATTACGCAAACTCCCCCCCCC
>JARK01001337.1:1596169-1620549 GCA_000688135.1 Ancylostoma ceylanicum | reverse complement strand
GGGGGGGGGGGGGGTCATAACGAGGCAAAACAGAGCGGCCCATGTTTCCGTGATTGGTTCCTCCTTTGGATGGTCCGATCAAAGAAACACGACCCACTCTGTCTCACCTCATCCTGAGTAGGGACAAACGAACGCCAGATTTGAAATTTAGGAATGTGGAAGTGAGAAGCCAAAAAAAAAAAACACCGGGGATGTCGGGAGTTTCGAACGATGGGAGCCCGAATTTCGCTCATCCCTGATCATGAACCACTCACTCAAATTATAACGTTTCTATTTCTTATTGAAAGGAGAAATAAGATACGAAAAACTAGCTCAGCTATACTGAAAAGAAGAAAAAAAAGAACGCACTCACGTTCCCTCCATGACTTGCTCGCTGATTTCTTCCTTAGCAGTTTTTCTCCCAATTTCCTTTGCTTCCGCTTGATCTCCTTGTCCACCATGGAACACTGCAAAATCAAAAGCATAATAAGGAGAACAAAAACGCATAGAAAATCATCCAAACGTTCCATACACACAAAAACTCATGGCAGAAAACACAAAATGAAACCAAATAAATATAGGCTCTCTAGATAGTGTGAAGCTACGAACGCGAACATCTCATTCATATTCAATCTCGACTTCATAGAACCAACAGAGCAAAAAAGAAGATTCTGAACCAACTGAAAACGTCAATTTTAAGAATTTGGAGGATTCTGCGGCATTGGGTGCAATTACGTACATGTATTTAACTTGACGTCTCGTGACTATTCGGTTCGTCCTGCGGCAGGACTGCGACGGTAGTGTAACCCCTTAGCTAGGGGATTACAAGTGGTATAGCGTGTGACGTCCAATAATTCACGATAAGTAGTAGGGGTATGGGAAATGATTGGAGACTTATACTGGGCGTCAATGGCGGTGAACCGTCTGCGGCCTCGAAAAGAACGCGGCGGAATCGCGCCGCCCGAGCGAGAATCCTCTTCGGGACATCAAATAATGGGGTTTTCTCGATAGTCGGTTAGTTTTCTTATTAGATATCATCTGATGTGATGAACAACTATCAAGAAAACCCAACTACGCCACTGCGGCGACGATTCCAGTGTGAGCGACGCGGTCACGCCGCGTGCTTTTCGTGGCCGCAGACGAGTCACCGCCATTGACGCCCACTGTATGTGTTTCAGTAGGAGAATCACGCTCACGAAAGCTGAGCTATTGGATAGCTATCCAGCTTTTCGCGAACAAGCTGGGCCGTTTACCTTATTAATCTACACGACTACTGGCACTAGCGTACGATCAGTTGTTGAGTGGAGTTCCACTGTCGTAGGCTCCAATCAAAGACGAGATATCCTCATGTTTGGAGAAGTTCAAAGTGAATATATAATGCCAGAAAAATGTTCATTGCAACAAGAAAAACTTCTTATTTCGATAATCGCAACTCCAGCAGCGGAAATGCTTCTCTTGGCCCAGCGGTCCTTGGAGCCATACTCTCAGTACTCGAAATTTGCATTTTACGCAAATTGCATAACACCCAAACTGATACTAATCCTCTTGATGCTAAGAAAAACATAATAACAATCATTAAATCTTCTAAGATCCAAGTTTTCCAGTGTTCCTTTCAAATGAAAGGATGTTGTGAAACATTCTCGAAGATACTGCACGGCCTCGAAAAGCTGACTGCGCTGCTCACGATGGAATCGTCGCAGCAGTGGCGAATTTGGATTTTCTCGGCAGTTGTTCACCGCATTTGATGTTAACTAATAAGAAAACTAACTGACTATCAAGAACACCTCATAGTTAGTTGGGGAATCCTGCGAGCGGCGCTGTCGCGGCGCGTGCTTTTTGAGGCCGTGGATGGGCCACCGTCATCGGCGACCACTGTAGCTATTCCACGGTACACCTCTGGTTCAGCCGTTTTGAACGGGAGGCACAACCCTGGAAGACGAGACTCGCCCAGAACGCTATCGTTAACCACCTCGAGAAGCTAAGATGCAAGAAAGTTCTGGGTCGTTGGATACGGAATCAGCTAACGGGATGAAATCGGCTTGACTGAATTTCGATATGTTGGTCACTTTATTTATTTATTTATTTATTTATTTAATAGTTAATTTAATAATTAATTGTTAATTTAATTTTTTTAATTTAACAGTAGATAAGAGCTGAATACTTCACGATAACAGTGCCAGGAGTTGATTACTTTCTCCTCAACTTAATATGTATAGCAAAGACCTATTTGATATTATACATTTTTAATCTTAGTGGTATGTACCTCCTTGGCCACAGCTTGCAATGTGTTTGAACTATGAATTCTAGCGTCAAATAAGACGTAACATATTATCAGCATCATTACCTCGAAACTTAAAAATCCACGCCTTCTTTGCAGAGGATTCGATGGCTGCTTCGAGGTTGCTTTATTTTGGAAAAATATTTCAACCGCTCAATTCTGCAGTAAGTGATCTGATGATGGATTACTATGGCACAAGACTTCTCTGCTTTCTTCACACCTGAGCTTCTTTAAGGAACACGATGTAGGTTGTAGCTTTACTAGTAGTCGCAACTTGCGATGTCATAGAAGAAAAAGAAAATTCCCAAACAAATTAGGTCACGAGGTTCGCCTCTCGGGTATCCGTGTTAGCGAGCAGGTTAAAAAATTACAATTTTTGTAACTTTTCAGACAAGAAGATGTAAGGCCATGTAAGACTATAAGCCACTGGAGGCAAGATGAACTTTTTTTCAGAATCCTTTATATGTAGAAATGTTGACACTCATTACATATATGAGGATATTTCAATTCAATTTAACCATGGCGGCAGTCACATCGACCTCAACTGATAGGTGATTCTGTCCGCGGACCATTCGGAAAAATCCTGAACACTTCCACATGAGTGATTTTTTAATGAAACGATTACACTTCTTAGGAGCCAATCTTACCATTCTCTCCCCAGTCGGTGTTCCAAGAATTAGCCATCAGCCAATAATCTGTGCCATTTTCGTTGCCCCAGCCAATAATTCTGACTTGATGATTTCCCTTATGTTCCCCATTCACATGCTGAAAGGATACTTCTGGACTATAAACCAACTTTCAGCTTTGTTAGGGGTGTTTGCGTGCACCCTACTAATCAGTCTACATATATGTACCTATATGACTTCATCACTATCTCTTTATCTGTCACAGATTACTTTGTGAGGAACAGGTGCAACTCGAGGGCCATTAGTTCAGTAGAAAACATTACCTTATAAATTCCTCCTTTGTAGTAGAAGAGGTCTGAGTACAGATGGAATTGTGCCACCACAGGTCCATTGGTCATAATTTCAGTCCTAATCTTCTTCTCATTTTTAGGCTGCCTGTACCAACCGTGGCCTGAACGTTTTGTGTTTGCATGTGCCAGGAACGTTGTGAAAGAAAATTCTAGGGCCCTCAATCGGTAATCGGCCTCAGTATCACAACAAAGCATACTATAAAGCTTGTCCTCCTGGTAAGATTTGTCGCGATATTTGGGTTGGCATTTTTTTCGGCACGGAGGGGGAATCCAGCGTGCACCTGGCAAACAATCTTCATAGTACGGTTGGTTAGCGTGTCTCCCACATGGTGGGAAAGCATATGGTTTGCAAACGCCCTGAAAATAGGCTAGGTATGAGTGGAAATGTAGAATCAACGCTAAAAGACTTGCTAACCTTCTCTCTGTATCGTCCACCTGTTGGAATACCCTTTTTCCGAATGAAATCCCATGCATCGTCCGGGTGACCATAATGGCATCTAGACGATGATCGCTTGATCGGTGTAAAAGAAATATGTATGAAGTGGGTAACTTTGCATTTGCTCACTTATAACCGCAGTCATCTCCACAACACGAGAGGATTTCAATGGCGGAATAATGCTGCTGAAAGGAGGAACAAGAGGCATGGTGTAATGATTGAATCATTTTTATGTAATGCCTGCCTTGATTGTTCCATTCGACTGTATGCAAGCACGGTCACTGAATGCTGATGCCGGTGCAACAGCATACGCACCTACTTAAATTTACAAAACAATGTCATTTGAACATTAAATTTGGAGAGAATCTTGAATCCATGATCTCAAGAAGTCCATTTTTCAGTTAGGTTGCCTTGAGAGGCCTCCAGACTTTTGCCGCACAGCCACAACGACCTCAAATAGGACGAAGGGCAGCGACAAAATATTCCCACTACCACTTCATGCCATTGTCTGAGGAAGCTCCTAGCCAAATCCATGCCACAGAGACACCGTGGCTGGGCTGTGCTCGATCACAGGCGGCTGTCACCGCGGCAAAAGTGAGGAAGTCTCGTGAACCTAGTCAATTGTTTCAAGAATCTGATCTTCACTTTGAATATGGAGAATGTTGTTGATATCGGAAATGTGTCGAGAGTTACACATACCGCAGTTGGACTGATCGCGAATGTAAGGAATTGACGGACAGTTCGGCCAATGATCGCGGGCGTCAAAACTAAATTCACGGAAATTGTGACTAATTAAGTTATACAAGCTGATTAACAAATGAAGCATTGCAAAACAGATCAGTGCACTGTGAATGCGGAGCTGAGAAATCTGTGCGCTGGAGCTTCTGCTGCTGTATAGGGGGAGGGAGGGGCATAAGTTATTGTACATCGTTTGCTGGCTTATTACTCTGCGGTAGTGCAATGTTTCTGGACAAGCTACATCTCCTTTGATAGTGCTGAAATTCCTCTAATTTCTATTTACAAATATACCCTGGATACTCGGGATATGGCGGAGAAATTTGAGCGGAAACTTCAAACTCAGATTTTTTCGGTGCCGCCAAATTGAGCCCCCCCCACAATTCCTGAGCAGAACAGCCGCAAAAACAGTTTTTGACAACGGATTCAAGTGGGAAAAAATAGCCTCGTACTTTTGAAGCCAATTTTGAGATGTATGTGCAAAATCCACTGCAGGTCGGTGTTGATAAGAGCACAGAACGAGGCTGTTCCAAAAGTTGCTTGGATGAGAAAACCAAACCTTAGGTTTCGAGCAAAGCTGGCTTATATCTGGGCTTACTGATGAGGCTGCGTAGCCATTCTGCAGCATTTTGCTCTAGTTTTCAGATCACATCAACAGTTCAGCTGATGTTCTGTCTTTCAATTGAAGAACTCCTAAAACTCAAATTTGGTGAAAATTGTGCATTTCCGGTGGCATGGAGTAGCCGCGGTTTTTCGCCCGCATATTTCTTAGACTTCGATTTCTTGGGAAACCTTGGACATAGCTAGAAAGAGCACTTCTTGCTCTTTAAACATCATCTAAGCAGTGAAATCTAATTCAAAGATTTTGTGGATTTTCCAGGAAAAATTGTCACAACAACCCACTTTTCTCAAAAATTTTTTTCGAGGCCAACTGCTCGATAGAAAAATTTCTCCGAAAAAGCGGATCTTGACTGAAAGATACTTTGAACATTTCTCTATTTTGCAGAGAAAAGAAAAAAAAAACGGAACACTCCATGGATTCCTGGGGGAGAAATAAAAGATCAAACGTTGTACAATAACTTATGGCCCCCCTGTACATTTTCAAGTCTGTAATTCATTAGCTCTATCGGAACTTACTGTACAGGGCGCGCCAGAATTATTTACGCGCCTAGAATGCGTCGGTATAAATGGGAAAGGGCGGAAACTTTTATATACAGTGGCGGTCAAAAGTATTGCAACAAGTGGTTTTTCGGAAAAACTTCTTTGAGGATAACGCTCGATATCGAAAGGACTGTGAAGTGTGCTGGAACCAAACACACTCAGCTTAGGTTAGAGTAGGTTGAGGAACAGGGCTGTCCTTCAAACTGCTGATAGAGTGGGGTAAGAGACAGAAAGATCCTCAGAGGAACCCTGCCAGACTTACCTCAGATAAGATGGTGAATGCCAGTCAATGATCGGCGCACATACCTTTCCTAGTGGATAAAACTTAAATACGTTGCGAGGAACCCAATTCGTGGTGATACAACGACTATGAGTGTAATTCTGTGAGATATTCTGGACAGCGGCAAATGACAGATCCCGACCTCTGTGAATAAATTGTTTTCTTTGAAAAAGTATTTGGTGGAATGGTGAGGTTTTAGCTTCCTTCTGTTCCGCATGAGTATCTAGTGCTGACATAAAAATTTCAACACCATTCCACCAAACACTTTTTCAAAGGAAAGAATTTATTCACAGAGGTCGGGATCTGTCATTTGCCACAGTCCACAATATCTCACAGAATTACGCCCATAGTCGTTGTATCACCACGAATTGGGTTCCTCGCAACGTATTTAAGTCTTATCCACTGAGGAAGGTATGTGCGCCGATCACTGACTGGCATTCACCATCTTATTTGAGGTCAGTTTAGCAGGGGCCCTCTGAGGATCTTTCTCTCTCCCACCCCACTCTGTCAGCAGTTTAAAGGACAGCCCTTTTCCTCAAGCTACTCTAACCTAAGCTGAGTGTGTTTGGATTCAGCACACTCCACGGTCCTTTCGATTTCGAGCGTTATCCTCAAAGAAGTTTTCCCGAAAAACCACTCGTTGCAATACTTTTGACCGCCACTGTATCTCTCGCGGAAGCCGTGACATGGTTCTTGGATGCTAGCAATTATGTGCATTATACCAAGATTCCCTAAAACTACTTATCGTTTTTGTTCAGTTTTGAATGCCTGCATACCTGGTGATTACAAACTCATTTTAGACTTGGATCACCTTTCAGGAGGCTCGACATCGAGCACAATATCCCTGATTCTTTTCGGGTCATGAACAGCCTTTGAAGACTTCTCTTCCACCTTTCTTCCGTCATAATACTTGAAATAGGCTTCAACACCTGGCGAATACTCAGCCTGAAATGCATGTTCAATTGAGAATGGGAAGGAGTGAAGATTTTATAACTCATTATTCTCCAAATTATTTCATGCTAGGATCCGTGAGCTTTTTTTCATACCTTCCACAAGGTCTGATGCTGATTCACATAGTCCACGAGGGCTTCCCCTCTGAGCTGTTCGGCCTCCTTCGGTGCTGATTGTGAGGTATCTTGAACTGCATTTAATTAGATGAAATAAATTATAACGGATTGGTCATTCTTTCCACGTGCTCCCACATAATTCGTTTGAAATCCAACTTGTAAGCGAGTGATTATGGTAGCTTTATACTATTTATAATACCGTCGA
This sequence comes from Ancylostoma ceylanicum, assembly GCA_000688135.1. NCBI lineage: Eukaryota > Metazoa > Nematoda > Chromadorea > Rhabditida > Ancylostomatidae > Ancylostoma > Ancylostoma ceylanicum. Next base: position 1,613,432 of record JARK01001337.1, on the reverse strand, counting down.
AATGGCACGTTTGCCACAGACTCGTCCTTTGCTTCAGTGAACTTCCTTGTTCCCAAGTGATAAGAAGTTTTTCGTATTGCAGTCTTGCAGTCGAACGAGGCAGGAAGTGTTGCAGGTTACAGAGGGAGAAACTTGGCAGACACCAGATGCCCATTTTGAGCCCTCCCCCGTGAGACAATCGTCACAGATGGTCGTGAAAATGAGGGTTCACTAAGTTTCTATGACGTTCCACTTATGACATGGCTTTCGCTTGCTTACGCAGACTCGATCCTCATAAAAATCTCTAGAGTGATCACTCAGGTAGGAGTCTTTCTTATGTACCTGCACGAATTGATGATGGCGCAGAACTGGTGCAGGCTTTAGATTTGAACGAAAACGTATATTTTCACTCAGTTGCATAATGCTTACTGATTGGGATTGGCTTTTCGGCCAAGGTTGTCACTGCCAGCGCAATGAGTATGAGCATTCCATGCAAAGACACCAGCTGTTGGTTCCTGGAACATTTTAAATTAAAATTTCAGTCAGTTGGAGGGTGGTGTAGAATTCGGTATCGAAAGGCCGGATTCAGAGAGACGATTAAAAAAAACTCAAAATGCATCCAGTATGACAATCGTAGTTGTAGACAGGATGATCATGCTGTGCAAATAACAGCAGAGCACACGTAAGATGTGGAGTTGAATTTAGGCGATGAAAGTTCTACCTTTTTAACACTACTCAAAGCTGTTCAAGTTGCAGCAAAGACTCTGCAGATTCGTTCTCGGCATCTTTTCATAACTCACATACTTGTGAGCTAGTTAAAAACAAAACGGCAAAGTTCTATTTGTTCATAACATGCTGACTTAAGATGTTGAGAGGAAGCAAGTGTGAAAGGAAACAAGCTCTCTTTTCCAGCAATCGCTAGGTACCGAAGCTAGTATCATCACGCAGAGGCCGAAACCGATATGCTCCTCAAAGAGTATGCCAGCAACGTAATGCTTCCAGTTGAAGCATTATGCTACATTAAAACAGCTGCGAGCAGGCTTCCACGGTAATCTTGAGAAAGATTGAACGAGCTGAAATTGCAATGGTGTGTAAGCAGTTGACATCCACCGCGAGATAACGGAGTGCCATTTATTGCTTCAATTTTTCTTTAGGAACATCTACCTCTTACGTGCACACTTGCTTTTCCTTCCGTAAGATAACAGGGTTGTGACAGAACATCTCCTCTCGCTATGCACTATTCCTAGTTCTAAGCATGGTTTGACGACCTCCACAAAATGATAGGACGAAGGTGAGCTTTTTCCTTGGAATTATTGCACAGTTGTAACCGGACGTCTGCTTTCGCTTTATACTACTTCTGATTCTAAATAGCGTTTATGAGCTCCACTATAAAGCAAAATTTGCGTTTTGGTTTGTCTGTACGGTAGTCATGAAGAAGGTCGTAGCGATCCACTGCAAGATAACAAGGTGGCCAGCATTGCCAATTCCTGAGTTATTATTTCAACTACTATCTGAAACCGCTATGACTGCATACACGGAGAGTATGACAAATTAAAAAATCTATATATTCTTCTGTTAGCAACGCAAGAGGTTGTTATACTTGTTTATTGGCCGACGTTTCGGCGGCTTCGCCTTCGTCAGAGCCTGAAAGAGTCGAATCGATTCGTTAAAGTATTCGGACAAACACCTCTTCAATCCGACAGCGATCCAGACTACACCCAAAAATCACAAATAACCCGTACATCAACTCTCACCTCTTCGCAAGTCCGTCGACCGATTGAGGTCAGGAGAGTCAGGTATGGCAGTATAGGCCAATTTATACTGGTTTCGTACTTGTTTAAAGCTCAGCGTTCCAGGTTATAACAAGACATCCGAACATTAATCGTAAGGATAAGTGCATCACTCCGAACTGGATGTCATGACCGAACCTCTGCGAATAGGATCTACGTGGAAGGAAAATTCGCAGTACTAGAGGCGCTGCAGCACTTCCACAAGATGGTCCACTTATGTCGCGTAACTACTGCTACATCAGTTAGCAGAATGGAATCGGCTTGAGTGAATTTCGATCTGCCGGTCACTTATTCTGCACTCCTACCATACAGAATATTTGGAATATCTGGTCACAGGAGATAAGAGCAGAATACTTCACGATAACAGTGCCAGGAGTTGATTACTTTCTCCTCAACTTGATATGTATAGCAAATACCTATTTGATATTATACGTTTTTCATCTTACAAGGGAAGTGCAAGAGGCGAGGCTGGCAGATCGGAATGAAACCTATCTGGCTTGAATCCTTGCTTGACAAGGTCCTCCATCATATATTTCATTTTTGCCCAATGCGTTAAAAAACAGATATGGCCGAGTGGGAAAGGTGCTGAACTGTAGGCGAGGATCGAGGGTTCGGATCCCATCATGTGCATCCGTTTTGCATTTTTGTTGTTATTCCTTCTTTGTTGTTGAAATTAACTTCAAATGATTAGAACATAAAACCTATCTATATTGACAAGATTTTAAGTTGTAGAGGACTATCACTAGTCAGAACCCAGCCGAACACACAGCCACCTGCATTAGACCATGTTGGGAGTTTTCGTTACATTATCACTTCTCGGGGTTATAACTCAAACTTTTTCCACTCGCATCATAATGTTCGAACCCTCACGCGTTGTGGCCCTTCTGTTGGCTAGGTTCGGTTCTGGTGATGGCAGCTGTGCAACTCGTGATGAGCGGAAGACGTTTAATATAGTGTAGTTGTTCTTGGCTGGTACATCAATAATGATAGGTTCCATGTTCTAATCTTTTAAATTTCATTTCAACAACATAGAAGGAATGAAAAACAAAAATGCAAAAAGGTAGCACATGACGGGATTCAAACCCTCGACCCTCTGCCTGGTAGTCCAGCATCCTCACCACTCGGCCACCCTGTCGCTGCCGTAGGTGTGCTGCAATGCGTATAGCAGGGTGGTGGGACATCTGTTTTTTAGCTTTCTGGGCAAAAATGAAATATATGCTGGAGGACCTTCTCCAGCAAGGATTCAAGCCAGACAGGTTTCATTCCGACCTGCCAGTCTCGCCTCTTGCACTTCCCTTGTTAGTGGTATGTACCTCCTTGGCCACAACTTGCAATGTGTTTGAACTGTGTATTACAGCGTCAAATAAGACGTAATATATTAGCAACGTCATCTCAAAACTCAGGAATCCACGACTTCTTTGCAGAGAAAATACCGCGTCGAGGTTGCTTTATTTTGTGAAAATCCTCCAACCGCTCAATTCTGGAGTAAATGGTCTGATGATGGATCACTATGGCACAAGATTTCTCAGCTTTGTCCACAGCTGATCTTCTTCGAGGAGCATGATTTAGGTTGAGGCTCCATTAGTAGTCACCACTCGTGACGTCAATGAAGGAAAAGAAATGTTTCGAACAAATTGGGTCACAAAGTTCGTCTCTCGGGTATCCCTGCTAGCGAACAGGTTGAAAATGACAAAACGTTGTATATTTCCAGGCAAGAAGATGCAAGGCTTATATCAGCAACTATACAGGGTGGCTTTTAAGTATGGATCGCTCAATTTTCTAACCTCTCTCTCCAATGAAGTGAGATATTGCAATACCGTACCTGTTTCGCACAGGCACTGGCCGTCACCATGTGAAGGTGCTGCTCAAAGGCGCGTGATTTGGCATCAGTGCGAGTCTCCTTCAAGTAAGACTTCGGTTGGCCCGCTTTAGGTTGACGTTGGTCTTGCGCCACCCCCTCTCGAATGCTGCTCTGGGGGAGTTCATGCTTTTATGGCTAGTAGCGGACACCTTGGCCTCTAAAAAGCTCCAAACAAACTAGCACAGCTGATTGAAATCAGAGAGTAGGACTAGGACTAGGAAACTAGGAAACTAGGAAAGTCAGGGTTACAGGAGGCGAAAGTGGATTTTGTGGTCCGATGAAAGGCACACTCTTACTACGAAAAAAATCACTTCGTGCAGCTCTGTCTCTTGGTCCGTGGAAGGAATACGTATCGTAATATGGCTTCCTGATGGGAAGCGGCGTCAATTCTCGGCAATTTTGTCGCGAAAAACAGCGAAGAATGCCTTCCTGAAGTCAATTAATCCCAGACCAAAGCAGACAAGAAAAACAGAGTTTACAGTAACTGCGCAGCATCTGCCCAACTTTCGTGATCTTCTGAGCAGTGCCTGTGGAGATATTCAAGTTGAAAGCTGCGCGATTCAACCTGGTCAATTTTTTTTTCGCATCGATACTCTTCTCGATGACTTCAACGTCATGGTCGAATGGATCAAGTTCTGTCTGGCTTCTGTAGTGGGCAGTATGGCTTGTCTCCCTTTGCTGCCCCATAATATTCCCATTTGTTGGTGCAGAGAAATCAGGGTGTTTAGCAAATTCAGTAACAAGGAACGAGCAACCGCTGAGGTTCGCCGATGGCAGTAGATGACGAAATCTCTTTATAACTTCGGAAGGGATCCAAGAAGGGAAACCAAAATTCGCACATTATTCAAGCAATCCACTAGCTATCGTATAATCAAAAGAGGTAGACAATAGCTGCTTTCTTTTTTCCTTTTCAGCATTGAAAAGAGCAATCCATACTTAGCAGCCACCCTGTACTTCATTATGAAGATGAACGTTTTCAAAATCCTTTATAGAAATGTTGACACGCGTTACATGTATGTATGAGGATATTTCAGTTCAATTTAACCATGGCGCAAGTCGGATCGAACTCAACTGATAGCAATCCATACTTAGCAGCCACCCTGTACTTCATTATGAAGATGAACGTTTTCAAAATCCTTTATAGAAATGTTGACACGCGTTACATGTATGTATGAGGATATTTCAGTTCAATTTAACCATGGCGCAAGTCGGATCGAACTCAACTGATAAGTGATTTATTCCGCGGACCATTCGGAAAAATCCTGAACATTTCTATGTGAGCAATTTTTTTAACAAACGATTACACTCTATAGAAGTCATTCTTACCATTCTCTCCCCAATCGACGTTCCAAGAATTAGCCATCAGCCAATAATCCGTGCCATTTTCATTGCCCCAGCCAATAATTCTGACTTGATGATCTCCCTTGTGTTCCCCATTTACATGCTGAAAGAATATTTTCGGACTATAAAACACCTTTTTCTGTATACATACTTGCTTCCAATGAGAGGCCCTTCCTAACACATTTCTAAGCATGGGCTTGAGGAGGTAGGGTGCCGTAAGGATGCTTTGTTAGAGGTGCACCCTACTAATCAATCTGTATCTATCCATATGTAAAAGTGAAGGCTTGTATGCATGTATGGAAGTACATATGTATGTAATAAAGGAGGAGGGACAGATCTGGACCAAGTCTTGCATGTAAATCTTCCAAACCCTGTGAAGGTTATAGACTACTCGACTGGCTTTTTCATCAAATTGATTTCGCAGATTTTTTTTGCTACTTCGCTCTTGGGTTGACGAAGACATATTTACTGGGGTTCTCACATGCGATGAACATGAATATGATATCCATTTTGTACAAATTTCTCGACATAATGATTTTATTGGTTCTTTCACTTTCGTTCATGAGTCAGTGCGGATTTTCCACTGAGGTTATATCATACATTACGCTGAACACAATTATGACAGCTGCTTTACGTGAAAACATTGAATTATAGTTTTGTTGTTCTATGTTTTTGGTGATATGTCGTTTACCGGAGTTCTCAAAAGTAATGTGTACGAATATTAGCAGCATGTTGTACGATTATTATATTGTTAGCATTTTTCATGGATTTGAATTATGTACTATCCAAACAAATTTAGTGATTTCCCCTTTAAAGGAAGTCAGTGAGGAAAAATTACTGACATTTTTCAGGAGGTTTGACCACGAAAGTGATGAGCATTTCAAATGAAGTTATCGCAGGAACTGTCCACATCTTTGTGAAATAGCTGGGGCACCCGGTTTGTCTTTTGTTGCCAATATTAGCTCATACCCTTCGAATTCGAGTCATCTTTAATGCTACCTAGGCGAGGATAAGGCAGTGCAATAGTCACTCATAGTAGTTGTTATAATGCGCAGTGACTACGTGCGTAAGTGTGTTCGCGGGGAATTATTCTGTTGCGCTGGTAATTGCGAATCCAAAATGACCTAATCACTAACTTTGCATATGTTACAGATTGCTTTATTTTATTTTACGTATTTTTTTGGTTGATCAAGTGAAGACTCTTCAGTTACTTTATTCGTGTTAGCTTTCGGCGATAACGCCGTCATCAGACCTTAATATTTACAATCATATGCCACCTCATCACAATCACATAAACATTCACAACAAAACACTAACAATACCAATGGCCGGGCAGAAATTAAGTCCTGAGACTTCGAGGCGAACGGTATTCGTTTACCTACACATCGATGACTTAGACACAGGAACACAGCCTAACACGTAAAGCAGACCTCACCCCTTTGATGTCAACTACAGAATGAGACTAGCACGGAACGATCAGAGATAGGAGGGCCGTTTATACTTCAAATCACGCGATCAGCTGCAGCACCTCCCTTAATTCTTCCTTTTTATTGATTTCCGGGCTGTGTCTCTTTATTTCGACTGCCTCCATGATCTTTCTCTCCAATGTTCGCGCTAAGTGCCGATGAAGAACGGCAACTTTGAACTTGGGAGCGCGTTCATTGGTATGTCTCAAGGTACGGTGCCTCGAGAAACTTTCTGATGGATAGCAGGACGGGTTCGTTAGTGCTCTACGGTGCTCGTCCAGCCTTCTTCGTAGCGGCCTCATTGTCTCACCCACGTACTAAACTATTTTATTTTATTTTATTTATGTGCACGTATGTGCGCTGTACATTTGTATATGGATCACAAGTAGAAAAGGGTGATAGAGAAGCTCTCCAGGTCTTGCAAGTAAATCGAAAGCTAATTCGAGATGTGTCCCTGATTTCGATGATGTAAGTAGTAGTTCTTTTTAGAGGTGAACTTCAACATAGCAGGATCAGTGAGACATCAATCTATTTCGCCCAAAATTATGAAGAGAGGTAGCGTACAAAATAAACTCTATTACTTCAATGGAAAACATTACCTTATAAATTCCTCCTTTGTAGTAGAAGAGGTCTGAGTACAGACTGAATTCTGCCACCACAGGTCCATTGGTCATAATTTCAGTCCTAATCTTCTTCTCATCTTTAGGCAGTCGATACCAAGCGTGACCTTAACGTTTTGGGTCTGCATGTGCTAGGTACGCTGTGAAAGAAAATTCTAGGGCAATCGATAGGTAATTTTATTTTGATTCAGAATCGCGTCCAGGCATGGGGCGATAAAAAGTCATAACGGTAGCAGGATCTCAAGTTTGGAAAGGGGGAGGGGGAGAGTGTGGCCAGTGCTGTGGCGCGGCAGGATTGGGTAGAGAGTATCAGAGAGCATACTCAGAGCATTATCGGTCGAAGAGCGCAAGAGACACCAAGGGTGCCATGCCGCGCCGCGGCACTAGTCCATACTCGTTCGGCCGTTTAGAGTTCCTTGTATATATTGGATCTGTAATGGAAAAAACGAGGAGAATGTGGTGTTCACCGCGGGATGCGATGACACCAGGGATGAGCGTATCATCCGTATCCGGTTATCCGTTTGGTTGTTATCGGTACATGCATATTAGGTTACCCGTTATGCCTCGGCAAGCGGGTCCAAATAAGGCAGAAAATGATTGATATCAACTCGCACTTTTTCCATGAGAGACAATCGTAGTATGCAGAAAACAATTTGTAGCACTACTCCAGCACAGTACCTTCCCTTCATGTTTCATCGCTTCAGAGCCTTGGAGTAAAGTACGAGAAAATTGTACCGCCTTTGAACCCTTTGCTTTTCGTTGAAAAGAGAATATTTTTGCGGAGACAATGTGAGTTGTATTGGTGGGTGGTGTTCTGTATGACGATTCCTTAGCCGTTATCCGTTATACGGTTTCCGTTGCCCAGTCAATTTTGCCTATCCATTATCCGGATCGCTCTCCGAATTTTCGGAAATCTCATGTCCGCTGGTTCCTCGTCAGTACCTAGTAGACACATATGGAAATGAAGTCGCTCACGTTTTCTGGATCATCTCAAGGCATCTGGTTTTACAGCAAAGTTTCTGAATTTCAAGCTTCTTTCCTGGGTACTCAGGTAGTCGAGTAATCACGCCTAGTAGTACTCACTCAAGGCCTCGGTATCTAAACAAAACATACTGTAAAGCTTGTCCTCGTAGTAAGATTTTTTGCGATATTTGGGTTGACATTTTGTTCGGCACGGAGGTGGAATCCAGCGCGCATTCGGCCAACAATCTTCATAGTATGGTTGGTTAGCGTGTCTTCCACATGGAGGGAAAGCATATGGTTTGCAAACGCCCTGAAAGTAGACTAGTTGTGAGTGAAGATGTAGAATGAACGCTAAAAAGACTTGCTAACCTTCTCTCTGTATCGTCCACCTGTTGGAATACCCCTTTTCTGGATGAAATCCCACGCACCGGGCGGGTGACCGTAATGGCACCTAGATGATGATCGCTCGTTCGGTGTAAAAGGGACGTGGAGTATGTAACGTAGCATTCTCTTACTTGTAACCACAGACATTCCCACAACAGGAGAGGATTTCAGTGGCGGAATAATGCTGCTGAAAGGAGGAAGGAGAAGAATGGTTTAATTACCCAAGTTTGAAATTTTTATTCTTATTCTTATTCCTTAGTCCTACTACTCCGTCGGGCGGCAAGGAAATCAAGGATCCAAGTGAGTTGTTGAGTTTTTTTTTTCATGTTTACGTTTGTATGAAGCTTAGGACTTCCCCTCCCTTACTGATGAGTACTGGGGGAAGTCCTATGTTTTTAGCTTAGCTTCCGTATAAGGGTAAAGTACGAAACGGAAGTTGAGCCATTTTCAATTAATTTTATTTCAATCATTAATTTATGATTTATTTATTGATGTGTAACAATTGACTCATCTTTATTTAACATCTACCTTGATTGTTCCATTCGACTGTATGCAAGCACGGTCGCTGAATGCTGATGCCGGTGCAATGGCATACGCACCTACTAAAATTCACAATACTAGATCATTTGAACGCGAAAATTGAGGAAAAGCTTGAATCCATGATTCCAAGAAGTCTCGACATTTCCCAGTTAGGGTACCGTGATAGACATGCAGATGTCCGCCGCGGCGCCATCATGGCGCCAAGGGTGTATGAGCGGTAGTAGTTGTCTCCTGGCGACAAAACATTCATAATGCCACCTCTTCATAATGCCGCACTCTGAGAAAGAGTGCGGCAGGAGGTGGCATTATGGATGTTTTGTCGCCAGGAGGCTTTATGAATGTAGGCGGATCCGTGCCACAGTGACATCGCCGCGATGTTGCCCTGACGATGCTTGATCATGCGCGACTGCAGCCGCGGCAAAAGTCAACAAGTCCTATCATCATCACTAATTGTTCCCAAAATCATCTGGTCTTGAATTCAAATGTGAAAAAAAATTGTCGATATCGGAATCGCGTCGAGAGTTTCACATACCGCAGTTAGACTGATCGCGAATGTAAGGAATTGACGGACAGTTCGGCCAATGCTCGCGAGCGTCAAAACTAAATTCACAAAAATTGTATGAAATAAATCAAACAATCTGATCAAGAAATGAACCATTGCAAAACAGATTAGTGCACAGTCAGCGTCGATGAGGCTGAGAAATCTGTGTGCTGGAGCTTCTGCTGCTCTACATTTTTAAGTCTGCAATTCGTCAGCTCTATAGAAGCCTACTATACAGTGTGCGTCAGAATTATTGACGCACCTAAAATGTCTCTGTATAAAAGGCAAGGCGCGGGAACATTTCACATGTTCCTTGCGAAGGCAGTGACGCAGAAGCTGAGAGAGCGCTCTGCCTCTGCGCTGCAACTGAATCGGATCGATTTCGTTAACATATCTCGAACAGATCAAGCTAGGAGTATGGTGTTTCTGTGCGAGATAGTACAGCTCTCACTCTCCAAGAGATCAACATGATTCAATCCGGCGAATTGAAGTCCGAGCTACAACGAAGCCTTCTCTGAACCGATATGAAGTTTTCAAGTGTATTTCGTAACCTAGGCTTCCATCCACCTTGTGGTGAGAGTCCCTCTAGAACATTACCTGGATTAGAAATGACAAAATGAAAAAAAAAAACTATCCGTAGTGAAACATGGGCAACACGCAATTAAATTTACAAACGAGGAGTGAACTTTATTTGGCGCTTGGAGGAGTGCGAACTTCCGGAAGGTTGGCCTCTTTATGAAAGGAATGAAAAATAAGCGAGGTCTACATGAGGCGCTTTGGCACCGATCTCCGTTGATGTCCTCATGGCTGCTTGCTCTTACAGAACGGTGCTCACTCAGAACGAGATTGGGTCGTCTTTGCTGCGACCAAGGATGAGCGGAATTCCGACTCCCGAAACTCCCGATATTCCGGTGTTTTTCGGGCTTCCGACTTCCGACTTCCGAAAAATGCGGTAAAAACCTGTTGAAAGATTTTGGAAGTTTAAGATGGACATTGAACAAGTTGCATTATTCCCCGCATGAGCTGCCACCAGTGGAAGACGTAGCTGGAGGGGAAGAGGAGAGGGTGGGGGGAGGTGCTAAAATATCTCTAAAAATACTTTGTAGGAGATCAACTTGCATGAGCACTACAGTTCTAGAAAGAAAGTGGCGCTTTCTTAGATATCTATCTGTCTGTTTTTCCTCGAGTGTTGTTCTCACATACGGTACAACGCAAATTGGGCGTGACAGTGATCCTTGAAAAGAACTTTCACAACGGCTTTCCTGAGTTCTTTAAAAATGGAAGCGTACATAGTGCTGTCGGCTTTCGTTCTACTGCTAGTGTCTCTCCAAAGTGCGACAGTATGCTCAACCGGTTGGCACGCATCGTGGGACGCGTGCGACCGCGTGCTCAACCGGTCGAGCACAAATGCTTGCTCGAGGAGCCACCCGTGCAGCATGCGGCGCACCATGCCGAGAGTGTAAGGTCACGAATGTGTTGAAGACCAAGATCGATATTCAAAAACGACTTGCGAAGAAAATATCAGTGTAAGGAAGTCAAACAGCAGTGTCAGAGAGAGTGAGAATTTACAGAAGAAACCTCTGTTACTGTAACTGGAGAGACCGCTGTAACTGTCCTCTGTAACTTTCGGCACCTTGCTGAAGAAGTGGGAGAAAATATGGATATCGGCTGTTTTGGATTAAAGTTGAAAAGACTATATAATTTTGGCCGCCATTGTACGTTTCCTTTTTAGTACCAAGCTTGGGGCTGCATAAACCCTGTTCCTGTGCCCATTTTCTAAAATCAGTCGGAGAGGATGGGACATATTTTTTAATTTATTTTTCATTATCTTAATTAATTAGTTCTACAACTTCTAAACGTTATTAGAAAAAGCGTTTTAGAGGAACTCCAGTATGTTAACGGCTGCATACACCTCCGTGCATACATATGTATACATATACATACATATACATACAAGAATGCGTACACCTCCGAATTCCGACTTCCGAAATCTCAAATATGACTTCCGCTTATTTCTGGCTGCGACTTGACCGCCATTACGATCTACAGAGCAATTTAGGTGCGCCAATATTTATGATGATTACTGTAATTGTTTCTGGGTTGTTGAGCAATGCTATGAGGTGAGGTGTAGTAGCTTGCTGGGATGTTTGTTATTCTCCCTAAAGACCCCTCGTGTTCTGAAACAACAGTGAACATTCGATTTTCTTCCAACGCGAGGCATACTTGAAATTAAGCTCAAGGTTGCTAAACTCTGCGTGATCAAAATGAAGTGTGCTTTTCATTAAAGGCAGCATCCACGAAAAATTTTGTCGCCCACAATATTTTTAATCTTCGGTTTTGGATGAACCACTTCTTTTTATTCTCTGTCCATTTTTGAATATCTGCATACCTGGTGTCCACAAATTCATTTCAAATTTGGATTACCTTTCAGGAGGCTCGACATCAAGCACAACATCCCTGACTCTTTTCGGGTCGCGAGCAGCCTTCGAGGACTTCTCCTCTACCTTCCTTCCGTCATACTGCTTGAAATAGGCTTCAACATCTGGCGAATACTCTGCCTAAAACACAGTTTGAAACGAGAGAAAAGGGAGTAAAGATTTTACCACTCATCATTTTCCAAATTATCTCGTGCTGGAATCCGTGAGCTTTTTCAACATACCTGCCACAGGGTCTGATGCTGATTTACATAGTTCACGAGGGCTTCCCCTCTGAGCTGTTCGGCCTCCTTAGGAGCTGGTTGTGAGGTGAGGTCATCTTGAACTGCATTCAATTAGATGAAATAAATTATAACGGCTTAGTCTTCGTTTCCACATGCTCTCACATAATTCGTTTGAAGGCGTAAGAACGAGGGATTATTAGAGCATTAAACTATGATACCTTCGAGTTGGCACGTTTTCTACAGACTCTCCTGGAGTAAAAAGTCTAGAAAAAGCTTGAACTTCCATCCTTTACTTCACTAGGCTTCCTCGTTCTCAAGGCATAAGAAGTTAATTGTGTTGCAATCTTGTAACCGAACTAGGCAGGAGGTGTTGCAAAGGGAGAAACTTGGCAGACACCAGGTGCTCATTTTGAGCCCTCCCCCGCGCAATGATCGCCATAGATGGTCATGAGAATTTGGGTTCACTTAGTTTCTATGGCGTTCTTTATATAACGTGGCTTCTCCTTGCTTACACAGAATCGATTTCCACGAAAATCTCCAGAATGATCTCTGAGGTGAGAATATGTTTTCAGGCATGCTATGTTTCTGCACAAGTTGACGATGGTACAGAATTCGTGATGGATTTCGATTTGAACGATAACGTATTTGTTCACTCGGTAACACAATGCTTACTGATTGGGAGTGGCTTTTCGGCCAAAGTTGTCACTGCCAACGCGATGAGAATGAGCATCCCATGCAAAGACGCTGGTTGTTGGTTCCTGGAACATTTTGAATTGAAATTTCAGTCAGTTGTAGGGTGGTGGAAAATTTGGTTTTCAGACGGATTGAGACGGTTCAAGAAATTCAAAATGCATCTACTATGATAATCGTAGCTGTAGACAAGATGCTGTGCGAATAAAAGCAGAACACACGTAAAATGTGGAGTCGAATTTAGGCGATGAAGCATCTACCTTTTTAGCACTACTCAAAGCTGTTCAAGTTACAGGAAAGATTCTACGGATCCTTTCTCGGTATTTTTCCTTACCTCACATTCTCGTGAGCTATTCAAAAACAAAACGACAAAATTCTATTTGCTCACACCATGCTGACTAGAGGAGGCAAATGTGCGGGGAAACAAGCTCATTTTCCCAGCAATCATTACGTACCAAAGCTAGATAGCATCACCGCGGACGCAGAGACAGAGACCGATATATTCCTTGAAGAGTATGCCAGCAACGTGATGCTTTCAGTTGTAGCACTATTCTACATCAAAACAGCTGCAAGCAGGTTTCCACGGTAATTCTGAGAAAGAATGAACGAGCTGTAATTGCACGAGTGTGTAAGAATTGCCATCTACCGCAAGATAACGGAGTGCCATTTATTGCCTTAATTTTTCATTACAAAAATATTTACTCTTTACGTGCACACTTGGTTTTTCTAAAGCAAGATAACAGGGTTGCGACAGAACATCTCCTCTAGCTATGCACTACTTTCAGTTCTGAATAACGATTTGAGGAACGTTACAGAATGAAGTTTGCTTCCTTATTCTTTATTCATAATATCGGTTGACATTTTGAAAGCCGAAGACATAGCCAAAGAATTCAACAAAAAGACCGATTTAACTCCACTTTATTAGTGGAGCGGATGGGTGGACAGCTCCGTTCAGAAGGGCAGTGGCCCGCCAACACTGCAAATGAGCAAAAGCCTTGAAGTAATTTGCCGATATTGTACTGAGGAGAAAATTTGCGAACTTCAAGGCACCGTCTATAGGATCAGCTGCGTTGGGTTTGGCGAGACGATGAGGCCTCTTCGCAGGACGAGCAGCTAGCCAACACTGCCTCCTATCCTAGCAAAAGTTTCTCAAGGCATTGGACCTGAGAACACACGACAGAACCACCACCAGCGTTCAGATCCCTGTCCTTCACCGCCACTTAACCAGGACGTTGGAGAGGAAAATAATGGAGGCTAGGGAAACAAGGAAGCATGAGTCGGAGATAAATACGAGGAGTTAAGAGAAGTGTTAAGGCTAATCGCTCGATTCCTTTGACCATATAAGTACTGTGCCTCTTAGATTACTCACTCACTCTGTAACTGCCAACTATCATAGGGGTAAGATCCACAGCCTTCTTGTCGCTAGTGCTGTGCAGACTCAGCAAAGTTGATTTGTATAGGTCAGCCACACTGTTGGATTTGAAATCATTCGTCATCGTCTTTCCTTACGCTGTGCCGCTACTCTATTGTTTGCTTGTGATGATGTTGTATCGTGCTTGAAATGTTAAGGTCTGACGAAGGCATTATATGCCGAAACTTCATCGGATTAAAAGAGAGAAATAAGAGCAGAGTCTTCACGTAACAAAGATAATTAACTGAAAACAATTAAAACTTCTTATTCCGACATTCTCATTTCCACTATCAGAAATACAAGTACAGGAGAACCTCCAGCAAATATTCCATTGCTTTTCTCGAACGAGATATTATGATGTCTGAGATACAGTACCGGCCAAAATTATATAGCCTTCTCAATTTTTCTCCATAACCTCTGTTAACGCAGAGATCAGTTTAGCGTAAAGCTTTGAAGTTCAAATTTTTAATTTCAACGAACTTTGAGTCTCTGCAACTACCACAAAAATTTGAACTTCAAGGCTTCACGTTGGGTCAAGATTTAGGTTAGCAAAGTTATGGAGGAAAGTTGAAAAGGCTATATAATTTTGGCCGGTACTGTATGTGCTGCATTGTCCAATATGATTATGACACTTTTTCATTTCAAGGTGACCTCTTAGTCACAATTTACAAAAATCGCTGAACTACAGGGTGGCCGAAAAGTATGGGCGCCTCATTTGGCGCTTCAGCTTTCTCACTAATGTGGTTTTATTCCTGTTTCACATGTGAGTGACACGCTGCCAAATGCTCTTTCTTCTGAACTACAATTCATTCGATTCCATTAAGTTGTGCGACAGTGCGCTCACTGCGTATCTATCGTGTGTCCCACTCACTCTAGAGAGCCCATTGCAGCAATACGAAGAAAGTCGACATCCCTTCTGAAACCAGTTCAGAAGATCACAAAAACATGGAATGATGTAGGAGCCCCTAAAATGGGAAAAATCACGGGTTGTTTCCGTTTGGTGAACACAGGGAGAACTTGTAAGAACATAGAGAAGAGGGTCAACCAAAATGATGGGTCAGTCTGGACAATGCGTCGAAAACTCCTGCACTCACAAGTTGGCCTATTTGGGTCATTGGTATGCAAGGGCTGAGACTGCGTAGTTGTTGACTGGTTAGGGTGGAATAGCCAGTGGATGCGTCAAAGCTGAGAAATGCAGAAAACTCTTTCAGGTCATCCTAGTGCACCGCCGTCTGTGGACTAATGAGAAGCTTTTCACCAGTGAAGTTGTCCACAATTTTTGGAAGAACCATCAGTCTATCAGTTAAGGCTACTGATTCTCTAGAAAAGGAGAGAACCGTCATAATGTCGTCGTTTCAGAGAGTTGTGATGGTTTGGAGGAAAGTGCCCGCAATTGTGAAGATATTCTTGCTTTCCACAGAATAAGGTGGTGAAATCGACGCCAATTTCTATCAAGATGAGACTCTTAGCAAAGTGCTCATCCCATGGTAACAAAAAAAAATCCCAAAATGACTCTTAAGCAGGGCTACGCTCGGCCCCACAGGACCGAGACACTCATTGCGTGTTCAGAGTCGGCGTTCCCAGATTTCCACAACAGGAATTAATGACGACCCTACTGTCTGCATTTAAATCCAGTGGATTTGTCTAACTGTGTATTTGGGGAGGAGAATATGAAGAATAAAAATAGCATGTACTCAGGATTTCAAGCTGGTACTCACTTCAGCTCAGGCAAGCTGGTTGAAATTTAGCGGGGACTGCCTGCGGCGCACCTTTATTTTTTAAAAACAAAGATGGAGGTCTGCATCAGGGCCAAAAAAGGCCACTCAGGTAGCTCATTGCAAAACTGATTGGTCATGCACTTACGTACCAGAAGCAATGACAAACACAAAGTAATTGTGGCTCACAATAGAAAAATACTGTTTTTTTTTTTTGGCACCCATACTTTTCGGCCACCCTGTATATACATCTCATAACGTTGAGTGATACGCAATTAATCATCATAGTTATCCCGAAATTCAGAAATCAGTGACGTTCTTGCACAGGAATCTGTGGCCGCTTCGAGGTGGTTTCATTTTGGGAAACTTCTTCAACCGCTCACCTCAGCTGTGAGTGGCTTATGGCGAATCAGCTTCGGGACTTTCCACTCTTATCACACCTGATCTACAGGAAGCATGTTTTAGGTTGAAGTTTACAATGATCATCACTTTATAGGCGACTGCGAATATGACCGCGCCCCAACATGTGAAATCACTCAAAGCAAAGTTGTCAAAAATTTTATGCAATTTTCCATCCAAGAAAAGGGAGATGAAATGTACAAAATTTATTTGTGTAATGCTTATGTTCGTAATTGTACCTCACTAGCAGAAAAAGTTAACTACTTCAAAGCCGTTCATAGAAAAGTTGACACGCGTTATATGAGAATATTGTTTGTCGCATTCAATTAAATTTAACCATAGCGGAAGTGACAGCGCGCTCAACTGATAAGTGGTTCTGTCCGCGGACCATCCGGAAAAATCCTAAACAGTTTCATGTAGATGATTATTTTGTCTATGAAACAATTATGTTTCTCAGAAACCATGCTTACCATTCTCTCCCCAGTCGACGTTCCAAGAGTTAGCCATCAGCCAATAATCTGTGCCATTTTCATTGCCCCAGCCAATAATTCTGACCTGATGATTCCCCTCATGTTCGCCATTTACATGCTGAAAGAATACTCTTGAACCATAGAGTACCTCCCGTAGGCATATTTGCTCCCAGTGGTATGCTTAGTTGAAAGTGAATGCGTGCATCTAGTCATCTGTATCCATCCATATCATAGGACGCAGGAATTAAAGAATTGGGGTCACCGCCGTTTTCGGGACCTAGACGGAAAATAAAATTAATAAAAATATCAATTTTAATACTAAATCGACATTCAAAAGATAATAATGAAAATAAACAAATGAAAATAAACCACAAGACTTTACATGTACATACTGTGAAGTAATTTCAAAAATCTCTGGGGGGGGGGGGGCAACC
>JARK01001337.1:1573218-1596055 GCA_000688135.1 Ancylostoma ceylanicum | reverse complement strand
GGGGGGGGGGGGGGCAACCCGTACGCCTGAGCTGCGTCAGTGATGCGACAAGCCCTATTCTCCATCATATGGACACGCACGCGTCAAACGCACATCTAGTATAAATTGTCCTTCACTCAGTCCTTCACTTAACTTCACTGCTTTTCTCTTTTACCGGTCCGTAAGAAAAGAATAAGGGAGATTATCCGGGAGGCTGGCCAATTGATGAACATTTTGAACGAAATTATCGCAGCAAATGTCTGCATCATTCTGAAATAGCTGGGGGTAGTGAAACACAAGAGCGGAGCCAGATTTGTCGTCGGGTTGCCGTAGAGTGCATATCAAGATTGAGCGTTTCGAAATTTAGAAAAAAATATTGTCGGATTGCCAATACAGTGCGTATCAAAATTAAGCGTATCAAGATTTAGAAAAAATAATCCAAAAAATTTCAGATAATTGAAATAAAAAAAATTTTAGTCGCCAATATTAGCTCATTCTATTCGGATTCAAGTCCTCTGTCAACCAGGAGGGGATTAGGAAGTGCACTATTCACTCGTAGTAGCTGCAATATTGCCTACGTAGATGTGTCCACGGCATATTATTATGTCGCTCTTGCAGTTGCGAACCCGAGATGATTACTTTCTCTTTATTACTATCTCTTTATCTGTAACAAATTACTTTATGAAGAGCATTAGCGCAGAGGTGGAACTCGCAAGCCATTAGTTCAATGAAAAACACTACCTTATAAATTCCTCCTTTGTAGTGGAAGAGGTCTGAGTACAGATGGAACTGCGCCACCACAGGTCCATTGGTCATAATTTCAATCCTAATCTGCTTTTCATTGCTAGGCAACCAGTAACAACTGTGACCTGAACGTTTTAAGTTTATATGTGCCAGGAACGTTTCGAAAGAAAGTTTTAGCCCACTTGATCGGTAATTTTGTTGGACTGTGAGCCGGGTTCAAACATTGGATGATAAAATTTCATAAGTATGAAGGTCATTAGGGTGGGGAAGGGTATGTGTAGTGGTTCCATCCTTTTTTGATGGTTTTCTATTGTCACTCAGTGAAATCTCCCACCAGACGCATCTGCGGCATCCTTCCACCTACCGAATCGATGATCAGCCCGGCGACGAAGTGCTGGGGTCGTAATTGCACACAAAAATACTTAGGCTCACTGCCTAGGCTTTCAGACTATATGAGATCATTACTACTGCGAGATTATTGCAGACACTCATGGTTTTACAGCGAAATTTCTGAACTTTGAAGTTCCTTTCCTATGTACTCAGATAGTCGAGTAATGCGGTGTAGTAGTACTCGTTCAAATCCTCAGCATCTCAACGAAACATACTATAAAGCTTGTCCTCCTGGTAAGTTTTGTCGCGATATTTGGGTTGGCATTTTTTTCGACACGGAGGTGGAATCCAGCGCGCACCCGGCAAACACTTTTCATAGTATGGTTGGTTAGCGTGTCTCCCACATGGGGGAAAAGCATATGGTTTGCAAACGCCCTGAAAATAGACTGGGTGACAGTGAATAACGTAGCTTGGACGTAAAAAAAAATCTTCCCAACCTTCTCTCTGTATCGTCCACCTGTGGGAATACCCTTTCTTCGGATGTAATCCCAAGCATCGTCCGGGTAACCGTAATGGCATCTAAATGATGATCGCTTGATTGGTGTAAGAGGTACGTGAGGTGGATAACTTTGTATTTTCTTACTCATAACCACAGTCATCTCCGCAACACGAGAGGATTTCAATGGCAGAATAATGCTGCTGAAAGGAGAAACAAAAGGCATGGTGTAATGATTGAATCATTTTTATTTGATACCTACCTTGATTGTTCCATTCGACTGTATGCAGGCACGATCACTGAATGCTGATGCCGGAGCAATTGCATACGCACCTACTGAAATTCACAAAACAATGCCATTTTAACACTCAACTTGGGGAAAATCTTGAATCCATGATTTCAAGAAGTCTCTTTTTTTCAATTAGGTTGCCTTGAGAGGCCTCCAGACTTTTGCCGCACAGCCACAACGACCTCAAATAGGACGGAAAGCACGCCCAGCGACAAAATATTCCCACCACCACCTCTTGCCATAGTCTGAGGAAGCTCCCAGCCAGATCCATGCCACAGAAACACCGTGGCTGAGCTGTGCTCAATCACAGGCGGCTGTGACCACGGCAAAAGTGAGGAACTCTCGTAAACCTAATCAACTGTTTCGGGAATCCCATCTTCACTTCAAATATGAAGAATGTTGTTGATATTGGAAATGTGTCGAGAGTTTCACATACCGCAGTTAGACTGATCGCGAATGTAAGGAATTGACGGACAGTTGGGCCAATACTCGCGAGCGTCAAAACTAAATCCACGAAAATTATGACAAATAAATTACACAAGCTAAATAACAAATGAAGCATTGCAAAACAGATCAGTGCACAGTGGGCGTCTGTAAAACTGAGAAATTTGTGCGCTCGAGCTTCTGCTGCTGCACATTTTTTTAAGTCTGCAATTCATCAGCTTTATCGGGGCTTACTGTACAGGGCACGTCAGGATCACTGATGCACCTAGAATCATTCTTTATGAAAGCCAAAGCGCGAACATCCGAATTTCAAATACTAGACTATGTTGTTCATGCAAATGAGCAAATGATATGAATGACAGATTAATTAGTTCAGTGAAGCTCAGGCTTGCTCCAACGATATACTTAACTTAACAATATAATTTCACACTTGTACTAGTCACAGGAACGTAAGGTGGTGTTCTTCCAACAAGTTTTGATGCCGTGCTCGCTCACTCTATCCCTTCGATTTCTTCTTCCATACAAATTTCGAAATAATCGTTGAATTACCTTTCAGGAGGCTCAACGTCAAGCACAATATTCTTGACTCTTTTCGGGTCACGAGGAGCCTTCGAAAACTTCTTGTCTACCTTCCTTCCTTCGTAATGCTTGAAATAGGCTTCAACCTCTGGCGAATACTCTGCCTGAAGTACAAGTTGAAATTAGAAAAAGGGAGTAAAATTACACAACTCGTTTTCCAGTTCAAATCGTCCTGAAATCCGTGAGCTTGAATTCAAAAAGTGGAATTTCATTATACCTTCCACAGTGTCTGATGTTGGTTCACATAGTTCACAAGTTCTTTCCCTTTGAGCTGTTCGGCCCCTTTCGGCGATGGTTGTGAGGTGAGGTCATCTTGAGCTGCATTAAACTAGATTGAATAAATTATACCGGCTTAGTCTCCGTTTCCACATGCTTCCACACAACTTATTTTAAGGCCAACGTATGAGCGAGTAATTGTTAGAGCTTCATGTCATCATATCATACCGTCGACTGCATCCTTTACTTCAAACTTCTTTCGTCCCGGCCAAATGATAATGGTGCACATTCCGTGATGGCTTTTAGTTTGAACTACAGCGTATTTATTCACTTGGTAACATAATGCTTACTGGTTGGGACTGGCTTCTCGGCCAAAGTTGTCACTGCCAGCGCAATGAGTATGAGCATTCCATGCAAAGGCAGCAGCTGATGGTACCTACAATTGACAATTTAAGCCATTGTAGAGTGGTGTAAAATTTGGTTCTCACAGACCAAATTAGAAGGCACGGTTGGAAAGTATTGGAAAATACAAGGCATTCAGATTCGCATACAGGCAACCATGAGGTGCGAAAATGCAGAGCACTCATAGGATCTTTAGCTTATACAAGGCGATAGAACTTCTTCTTAGCACTATCCGAAGCTATTTGATGTTGTTCAAAGTTTAACATTGAGTGTATTTTCGGTAACCTATCAGCTGTTAGGATGACACCAGCTTTGATACAAGCGGCACTGTACTTCCGTTTATGAGCGGAGCATCGCTTGCGCTGTCGTAGATGTCATCGACAAGCAATCGCTACGTAGCAAAGCTAGTGTCCAAGGGACGCATGAACAAAACCGCTATACTCCTCGAAGAATGTACTTGCTATCTAGGACTTTTGACTATAACACCGTCCTAGATTAAGAGCTGCGCTGAACTAGTTTCCACGATAACAGTGGGGAAGGTTAAGTGAGCTTCAATTGCAATAATGTGTAGGCAGTTGCCATCTACCGCAAGATAACATAGTGGCAGCTTTTTGTCTCAATTTTTCATCAAGTACACTTTCTCGTTACGTGCACATTTGATTTTCTCTCTCGGTATGATAACAAGCTTGTGGCCGGACATCTCCCCGCATTACACTATTTCTATAATAATTCTAAGTTACGGTTTGATGTACTTTTAGAAATGACATTCGCCTCTCCGATAGTCATGAGAAGGATGGTGGTGCTCATTCTCTATAGGTGCACATTTGTTCTCTCCCTGAAAAGATTAACAGATTGTAACCGAACGTATCCTCTCGCTATACACCTAAGGCTTGATGTCTTCCAAAAACTACATCGTCTTGGCTTGTCTGTACGGTAACGATGAGAAAATTCATACCAATCTACTGCAAGATAATAAGGTGGTCAATTCTGCCAATTTCTGAGCTCTATTGATAGATAACGGGGTGGCATTTATTGCTCCAAGTTGTCACTTTTGTCACTTTCTACGATAACATTTCCATCGCTATCTGAAACAATTGGCGTAGCCACTATAGGGCAATCTGTATATGTGCATATATAACAGTGAAAGTTTGTTTGTATGTAGGTAACAAATAAAAGTCGTGGAGGATGAACAGATCCGAACCATTTCTCGCATGCAGGTCAAACATGGACTGGAGGAAGTTTTAAGGTAATTTTCGCTGAGGATAATCGATTAATTCATCGGTTGAGACGGCTTTATTGATTTTTCGCTACTTTTATTTCATTTTACGTATACACTCAAGGTGCTCCAGCAGATGCAACAAAAAAAGGAACATGCAGAAATATAATGAAGAAAAAACATCATCAGAACAAACACCCAACAAATGATTATCTAGGTAAAACTGGGAACTTAATACATACAAGAATATGCTGGGGACGGTGGCTAGTTTTGGGTTTAGAGTGTTCTGTGCTTGGAAGAGTGAAGGTAGGAGGAATGTTTGCCTCAACATGCTCTCACTACACTGCTTTCCCTATCCAATATCTATAACACAAACATAGTGTCCTTGGAATATTCACATCCAGGCTACGCCATCGTATCTGTTATATATACTGCGGCGAGCCCTTCATTTTAAGGGCCTCTTTAGTGTAAATACAAACCTCGGGCGTTGAACTAGAGAAAGCCCGCGGAACGAACAACATTCGGCATAGTGAGAGATAAAACTATGTGTGATGAGCATGAACAACTAACTAAAGTGGTGAGTGAAAAAAGAAGAATAATGAGCAAATCCTAGCCAAATCACCGTCGATGATAGAAAATAGGGAATTTTGCGAACACCATACTAGAAGAAGAGTGAATGACCTCGGCCGGAAAGCATCCGCGGCCATCGTACGGTTCTCATGAAAAACGCATTAACTTTTACCGAGGGAGTGGCGAGAATACGCCTACTCGGGCTAATCAACACGCTGAACACGAATATGACAACCAATTTGCTCCAGAACGCTGATTCATTGATTTTATAGATTCTTCCACTTCCGCTTGGAGACGGATAAGGACGTGTGTGCTGGATTTCTCCAATGCGGTGAACACGAGTATTACAAGCGTTCTGAACGATATTGTCGAATTATAAGAATAAGAATAACGATGGTATATGACATGAATATGATGACCACGTTGCACGAAACCATTGATTCATCGACTTTTTCGGGCAGGGGAACAATGCTTGTTGGCCCATTCCACCCCAGCAACTGTCACTTCTTCCTTGGCGACCACGAGCTCTCTATTTCTGGATCCATCAAGGATCTCGGTATTACCTACTCGAATAATTTGAGTTTTGACGAACATATAAGAAATATTGTGCAAACTGCCTTCAAGAAATCAAACTTTATCTTGAAATCCTTCTGCACACGGAACCTCGACACATTATTCANGGAAATATTTTGCAAACTGCCTTCAAAAAATCAAACTTTATCTCGAAATCCTTCTGCACACGGAACCTCGACACTTTATTCAAGCTTTTTGTTACATATGTGAGACCGCTACTCGAGTACGGCACCCCGCTATGGTCTCCCACCATGGTTATCCTAATAAATGAGCTCGAAAACGTTCAGAGATCGTTTACCAAACGCATTTTTGCTAG
Source organism: Ancylostoma ceylanicum (assembly GCA_000688135.1). Lineage (NCBI taxonomy): Eukaryota > Metazoa > Nematoda > Chromadorea > Rhabditida > Ancylostomatidae > Ancylostoma > Ancylostoma ceylanicum. Next base: position 1,589,901 of record JARK01001337.1, on the reverse strand, counting down.
GAATGGCCTATTCCACATATCNAGAAATATTGTGCAAACTGCTTTCAAGAAATCAAACTTTATCTTGAAATCCTTCTGCACACGGAACCTCGACACATTATTCAAGCTTTTTGTTACATATGTGAGACCGCTACTCGAGTACGGCACCCCGCTATGGTCTCCCACCAAGGTTATCCTAATAAATGAGCTCGAAAACGTTCAGAGATCGTTTACCAAACGCATTTTTGCTAGGAATGGCCTATTCCACATATCGTACCGAGAGCGTTTGTTGCGTTTGAACAGCACTTCGCTGCAGTTTAGGCGAATCGTGCACGACCAGAACCTTTTCTTCAAGATTGTATTTGGCGAAGTTGACATTTGTATTTGGCGAAGTTGACATTGTCACTGAGGACCTTTTTTCCTTCTCTTCTTTCAGCAATAGAACCAGAGGGCACCAATTTAGATGTTTGGCAAGCATAGCACGATCTCAGCAGTATCATGATTCGTTTATACCACGGAGCATCAGGACGTGGAATGGTCTCCCATGCTCTGTAATTCAATCTTCCTCAGCTGCTACTTTCAATGAAAAACTGCGGAAAACTCTCAAAGAAAGGGGGTTCTATTAAACTGAGTCTTGATTAGCAACAATTAATTGATGCTTTCCAGCACAATCGTCGAAAAACAAGTTTTTCTCATTACGCAGTGCTGATCACCTCGCTGTAGCTCTAGCTTCGCATTCCGAGTCGGTCTCCTTCTCAGCTCCTGTTGTACCACTCTAACTGACAATGTTTCAATGTTCCTGATGTGCTATGTTTNCTTTTCCTTCTCTTCTTCCAGCAATAGAACTAGAGGGCACCAATTTAGATGTTTAGCAAGCATAGCACGATCTCAGCAGTATCATGATTCGTTTATACCACGGAGCATCAGAATGTGGAATGGTCTCCCATGCTCTGTAATTCAATCTTCCTCAGCTGCTACTTTCAATGAAAAACTGCGGAAAACTCTCAAAGAAAGGGGGTTCTATTAAACTGAGTCTTGATTAGCAACAATTAATTGATGCTTTNGAGGACCTATTTTCCTTCTCTTCTTTCAGCAATAGAACCAGAGGGCACCAATTTAGATGTTTGGCAAGCATAGCACGATCTCAACAGTATCATGATTCGTTTATACCATGGAGCATTAGGATGTGGAATGGTTTCCCATGCTCTGTAATTCAATCTTCCTCAGCTGCTACTTTCAATGGAAAACTGCGGAAAACTCTCAAAGAAAGGGGGTTCTATTAAACTGAGTCTTGATTAGCAACAATTAATTGATGCTTTCCAGCACAATCGTCGAAAAACAAGTTTTTCTCATTACGCAGTGCTGATCACCTCGCTGTAGCTCTAGCCTCGCATTCCGAGTCGGCCTCCTTCTCAGCTCCTATTGTACCACTCTAACTGACAATGTTTCAATGTTCCTGATGTGCTCTGTTAGCTAAGTTGATGTTACTAACCCTTCAACATCACACAGTTTTACTGAATACCTTCCATCCAACCCCCGATCGGATCCGCCGTGTGCAGCGTGTGGAGCTTGGCTTGGTTGACGGACCTACTAAGTTGGTATCCGGAGCCCCGATATACCCCACTGACGGGCTTGCGGTGTTGGCGGCCACCGCTCTTCCTTGCCTTGCCATCCACACTGCTCCACCTACCCTTGACCACGCAAAGCTCTGATTGGTTGTATTCTCTTTATTCAGCAATTTTCTGGTTTTGAATGGATTCACTTTTAATTGGCTTTATATCCTTCTTATCAGAAATTTTCTGATCTACGGCGCTAAATGGTGTTATACTGAATCTGATAATAAACTATAATAATAACAAAACTATATGGAAATTATTTCAAGGCAGCACTCACGGAAATTTTTATGTTGGAGATTTCGCTGAATTTCGAGGTTTTCAGGGAAGATGAACTCATAGGCAGTGATGAAACAGCGTGGAAGACGCCGGAAGGCGAGAAATGAAGGCACCGTTTTCCATGTATCCAAAGTGCAGACGAGTTTTCCGCTGAGGGTATACGCGCGTAGCGGTACGAAATCATGTGGATGTTGCGCATTTCATACACTACACTATTTACTATTGCAGGCACTACACCATACACTGCGCTAGAACATGCGTCGCTGGCAGAGTCAATAGCGTTAACTGGCGCGGCGGACACCAAAATAGCCACGCTCACATCCGTGTCCACGGCAGTATTTCCGCATACAGGCGGTTATCATTTGTGTTCAACTTACCCTTGTGATTTTCTAGCGGCCGGCTACACATTAAGTGACTCACCTCAAAAGTGAAATTTTTCGTGAGTGCTGCCTTTAACATCGTGATCAGCGAAATGATAGGCATTCAGAATAAGTGTACAGCCCTTGTCGAAAAGATAGACGGATTGCGCGTGCGGTTTCATGCCGTCGTGGCTTCAGTATCGCGGACCTACTCGACCCTCTCACTTGAAGCATGCTCTCTTCGCATCCTTCGTCCAGGTCCAACCGCGGTTCTGCATCTTTTCGAGAAGGACTGCACTAGTGCCACTAACTAGCGTGAAAAGCCGAGGGTCGGGAAATCCACGAGCAAAACCGGGTATGCCGTCTAATTCATACTAAATGCGTGCGTGCGTCAATCGCGCGACTGACGCACGCCATGACAATGCTTTGAGGGAAGTTTGTGGATCAGTTTTCGTGACTAGCCGTGATTGCAGTGATGACATCATACTTCACGACTAACAAAATACCGACAACTGGTTAAATAGCCAAGTTTTTCTGTTTTTTTTAAGTGGAAAGCAGTATTGATCTAGAAGGTATCCGGGGTTTATAGAGTGACGTCACAGCAGGTTTTCTTTCTCAAGAACACCTCGCTCAGTCGCTCTTAAGGCCGTGCCTGAGAACAATCCGAAACTGACTTCTAATTACCTTAATTATGGGATCAGCAAGTACAAATTGGTTCACAGCATGAACCCCTTTCTACCCTGGTAAGAAATAGCGGTGCACCGGGATCAGCTTTAGGCAACGACGAGGGTGATGTCAAAATAATTTCGGTTTGTTTTTAAAAACGAATCCTCCCAAAAATTTGGTATGAATCGCTTGAATAAGAGCAACTCCATTGCATCACCTTACAAGGATGCTTGTTCGACTTCATGACCTGTTTTTGAGTAAAAAATTAGGAAATTTCGACTATTTCTAAATTTTCTCGAGGTTCTTGCGCTATTAAAACTCTGCTTCTGCCTATTTCCTCAAAGTCTCGTACAAGATTATTGCTCATTTCAATTTTACAAACATGAACCTTGACTAAGACTGCAAGCAAATTTCTAGCAATTTGTAGCCTTTCTCAATGTTATAATCCTTGAACTCTTCGTAATTGGCTAATTATGTATGGAAAAAAATCAGCATTTCTCATCATTCCTATGGTCGTTGTGTCGGACACTCTGTGCTGTCCGGCTCATGATGAGGTTATTTCTCAAGGTTGAGCGATTTTTCATAGAGACCCTCCTAAGCCCTGATTATTTGGGATTTGAAAATGGTTGTTGTTGATCTATGTGTTTACACTACCTCTTTCTGGATCGGCTGTTGTATTATACAGTAACCGGGGAATGGGGGGGGGGGTGCAGGAATGGAAAGGGGATGATTAATCACAATAGCATTTTTCAAAACTTTTCTTGACTAATTTTTCTTGTCTGGCACCCTTTCCCCAGACATTTCGCAAGGGTCTCTCACATGTATGCGGGCCCTGTACGAGAGATTTTCGCTACTATTCTTACCTGCTTTCTGGGTACATATCCGTAGTGGCGACCGGCGATTCACACCTCTCCCCGCCAGTCGTTCCGACCTTCCGTTCGCCGTTAATACCACTGTTATCTCAATCTTCACGCCTTTTGAACACGCCACCGTCAACAGTAGTGATTTGACGCGCATGCCTTTCTGGATTTTCCTTCCTGACTTTTGTTTGAATGCATTTCTAAGAAGAATTCTGAGTGTACAATTATTTTATTTATTAATTAAATATCAGTGCTTGGGGTATGGCGCCACAAAATTGTCTACAAGATTGAAAAAAAGCGACAACTTGAAGTTATAAAACAGCATATACAACACTGAATCTATTATACTATATCATACTATGCTCCTGGTAGATCAAGGACATTAAAAGTCCGATTTCTTGATCCTCCTTGATTTCGTCTTTTTCAATCTTTTGTGCATGGTCTATGCACCATCACAGAAACCTGCGAATTCTCTCAAGTTCTCTTGATCTGTTGGAGTCGCTCCAGAAAGTCATCCTGGAGCCTGCGAGAACGTTTCAAGACTCCGTGTCGTGCTAATATTCATAACATCTGTTTTTTTTTTGTTGGGAAAATCTCGAAGAAAAGTTTTACAATCGAACCAAAAAAAAAACAAATCCAGGCAACAGAAGCACTTTCTGCTTAAAGTTCGCTATCCAAAATGAGGTGAAAATTGCCCTCTCGTGAATTATAAGCTCCCGAGGTCCTTGTTGACTTCTTATTCCTGGAAATGCTAAATATAAATCTATAGGTATCAATATACTAATTCCAGTATGCGGCAACGATTTCCGAATATAAGAAATGTTAGGTTGGTCCGATTTTTCGACCCAGAATTTCTTGGTCTTCAACTAAAATTTTTAGGCAATAGGATGTCCCATAATATTCTCCGTACTACTCCTAAATAATAAAAATTGGCAGACCAGTACTAGTGGAGACCTCTCCCAATGGGTACAAAAATTCTACACACCCTGCGCTGATCCCTGTGAGCACAGACTAGGTGTGGTTCCTCCAGCGAAAACCCTCTCAATAAGGAAAAAGAATTCGAAAAGTTTTATTTTTGGGAATCGATTTCTTAGTTGTGTACATACATGTGAGGAAAGAAGAGCGACAGCCCTCGAATCTTCTTCCCACTTCATTCCAAGGAGCTATAGTTCCTCTGGAGCAGCTGTAAAAGTTATTTATATTCTGGAAGCATGAAGAAGTATGAATCAGTAGGCGAACCCAGTAACTACACGAGTCAAGTGACAGTACCTGCTCCATTTGGATTGCCTGTCCACCTTTTTGCTACAGCGTCCAACGACCGTGCTGTTCTGAAGGAATCCATAATCCTATGACCACCGTGGTCATTCTTTCACTCAATCATTCAACTAGCTTGCGGTCGTTCTTCTCGTGCTTTTCCAGCCCACACAAAGAGTGGAAGAGGAAGAAGTCGTGCACCTTCGTCTATTCATGGTATTCGTTGAAATACGTCTGACTGCCAAATTGTCCGCTCACTTTTACCATTGCCTCCCCTCACATTTACTTGACGCCTGAGAATGCAGGAAGTGGCGAGCGGCGGTGATTTCAAGGATCGTTCTCCATTTCCACCGGTAGAAAGTGATATATAGCAGCTTTTCCGAGGTGATGCCAAAGTGTTTCGGTTCGTTGGTGGTAGCAGGTTTTCGGCACGAGAAAAAAACGCAATCGACATTCGTTTTTTGTGTGTTCTCATTGGCGAGAGAAGCACCTTCTCAGATACTTCTACGAAATTCTCTTAATTGAAATTTATGCCAAACTGGTCGTGTTTGTTCGTCCTGGGGAAATTCGCTCACTTCATTTTGCTCTCTGAGTTTGTTAGCGTTGCTAATATTCTACATATTTGGCGGAACCTCTTTAGCAATGAGGTCAAGAGGTTCAACTTGTGTGCGATTGCCTTTTTACCTTGTAGATGAGTAGGAAGTATTTTGTCAATCCGATCATCGTGAATTACTCAACAAATATGCTGGGGAAAACTGACACTATTTCCTAGTTCCTCATAGACTCCGATTCCTTGGAAATTCTCAATTCATATTTTCTCCCAGATGAAATAGCGGAAACTTTCTATTCTTTCCAATGAGAATTGCCAAAATTTCCTTCCTCTTTCCATCCTTTCTTCTAGGCTCAGTTTTCCAAACCACCTTGGCCAATTCATGTAAAGCCCACCGGAAAGGAAGATAATGGACTCGAAAATTGAAAATTGTTATGAAAACTGTCATGAAAATTTCCAACCTGATCCAGATTCTGGACTTTTTTGAGTTCCTAGCCAGCTAATTTCCTTGTGGAAAAAGCGTTACGGGCAGCTGTTTCAGTTGTTGCAGAAGCGTAAGACGTCAGCGGTTTGCAAACAATTATGACATCAATCGTCATTGACCAGTTCCTGGAAAAGGACTAGCACAGGAATTCGCCTTGAACATCCTATATATTCAAATGGGGATGAATTCTAAAAAGAATTGGCTGTTATTTCAGCGTTTGAACTCTAATCTTGCATGGCATGCTGAAAATTCTGGATGTGCTATAATCTGGCATGCTAAAAATTCTGGACTTCTACTTTCACCACGACTCCGATGCATCATCACAAGAATTGGTAGTCTTATATACGTGGGTAGGATTACATTAGACAACGTCACGTATAGGTAAACATATCGATGGGGATCAGGTTAAGGGTAAACTGGAAACGTTAACACATTTACCCTGGATAATTTCAGTGATGCATCTAACACCTGGTTTTATGCCATTTCTCATCAGGAGAACGCGGCGGGGAAGAGAACGGTAATGCCCCCCCCCCTCAAAGAAAAGGTTATCGAATTCCTCAAAGCGCTTCGTGAACTATTTGAAAATTTTGCACGAAAAAGTAAGTAGTAAGAAAAAGTAGAAAAAATCTTAGTATTATTTATTGTTTATTATTATTATTTGTTATTATTATTTGTTATTTAATTATTATTAGTATTATTTACTTGACGAAAAAATGAATGACAAGTTATTACTGATCGTACATGCAAGCGGTAATGATTCTGAACTTGTTCCTGGTGTGTTCATTGATGCTGACGTCATCGTCGACGGTGTAGTGATGTAACTACAGATGTTTACCAGTTTTTCAGAGCACTTTACTCTCTGTTGTACGTACTGCTCTTATCTTCTCGGTCGCTGGTGTTTATTATTGTTGTTTGCAAGCAGCGCTAGTTATCCAAACTTAAATCGGAAGTAGCCCAGGAGTCCACAAACCTGTCCAGATCAGAGATATCAATAACTACCTGGTACTCTTCTCCAATAGGCTACAATTTACTCCTTTGCGTGTGGCGCAGTGGTAAGAGGCTCGCTGCGCACGCACACGGTCGATGGTTCGATCGCGCCCGTGGCCAACCAAGCCATCCAGCTCTCCGGGGTCGGTAAATTGGTACCAGAGGAGTCTGGGAGGATGAAGCACTGACTTGGTTCATCGGATGCCCCCCGCAAATCACTGTATAGGGCACATACGCATTCAACGCCTCTACGATGATCAGATGAAGTCAAATGCGTGGCGCATCCCTCGTGACGGGATTGATCAACGCCGACCACTTTACCACCACTTTTACACTTTACCCAACTGCTTGGGCATACATTAGACTCAGTTGTCCTCAATTGGCCATAAAACGGGATTTTCCTCGTTAGTTTCCTTTTCATTAGTTCTTACCACGTTTGCTTTGTGAGTGCATACTCCGTATGATTGCACTGGTTAGTCGAAGTTTCTTCCATGCGGGACCCCATTTAATCAACTTTACATTCCACTATCACGCAACAGGTTATTCCATGCAGTGGATTCTGAAGGTGGGGCATAGCCAACATCCGAAAATCCACTATTACATCAACCTTTCCTAGCTGGGGTGCTGCTTATCCCACTGTAAACTACCTGGGTGGGCATGGATGCATCATTTATATTACCCAAGGTAGACCTGTTGAGGCCTATGTTAACAATGGATCAGTTGCTGGTTGTTGACACGTTGACCCTGGGTGATCTCATCCCTGTTGTGAATGGTTACAATTACTCAATAGGGATACGAATGTATCATACTATTTCTATTCATATCGTTCATGCTTCCTCTTATACCTGAGTTCGAACCCAACATGGGTTCACAAATTTGCTGCCCACCCTATACCCTGTCCTATTGGCGAAAAGTACATGGGTTATGGATGTGAAGCACTTTTCTGTTTGTTCTCGACGTACTGTTGGCCTTCGAACCTATGTCTTAATGTAGTACTTAGTTTATTCTTCCTATTTTTATTTTCATTCATTCATTCATTCATTCATTCGTTCATTCATTCATTTATTACGTTTCTTAAGGAAGACGCGAGAAAGTTGAAAGAACATAAAGACACATTTTACAGAAATACACATATTCAAATCATCTACGGCTCGAGTAATTTTGACGATTTAATTTTATGGTGTCGCACCTGCGTGTACACAAATAAATAATAAGTGAATGAATAAAAAATCAATTAACTAATAAATAAACAAATAAATACTAAGATTTCTAAGGCTTCAGGAGTATGAGTAGGTTTATCCTGTACCAAAACTGCTCCAAATTATATGAACTAAACTAGCACTTTAGGGAATTAGGAAATAATGGATTTTGGCGATGGTATCCTTACAAATTTCCCTCCGCTGCGATTGCTGGCTTCCTTTAGTGAGAATGTGGCGTCGCAAGCCAGGAATTTTTAAATTACTGTACTTGACCGTGCGCTTTCTATTCATGGACTGGTTCTAATTTTGTAGTGCAACGTAGCTAGCTGAGCTTTTTTCGTGTCGTGTTTCCCCTTTTCCGAGAGTAATTTCACAAAATTAGTGAGTTAGCTGAGTTCTACAATTACTCTCGGATTTCGATCGTGAAGAGAAAGGTAAAGTAAGTATCGCTCGAACTTGGGTAACTGAACCAAAACCAGTCACATCTATAGATTGTGATTATAATAGTAACAGTAATAGCACAAGCAATGATGACGCTAAAAGAAAGTTGTCATTCTGCTCCACAAAGCTTCATCGTCCAGTTCCTAGTCTAATTTTCGCGCATGGATACTGTCTTGATCACATTAACGACATCAATAGGCGCACAGCAACTATAGGGCGGCCTCAGCTGACCCCTCCTATCCCTAGCGCTCCTGGACCATCCTGTGACTTTCGTATGAGCCCCTGCTGAAATGCCTCGGGTTGACCTCGGTCGTGGATCGCTGACGGCTGGCTGGAGGGAGCGGCTAAAGGACATTCCGAGACGGCTAGGTATCCACGGCGGAGGAACTCGTTTTTGCTGCCGGCAGTGCGTGAATGCGGATTCGAACCACAATCAACGCTGATCACCCGCTCGCATCTCTCACATCACCATCATCATCATCATCAGCTCTTGGATTCGCTTGCAACATCGTCATGACAAGGCTTATTTCCAGGACATCCTGAATTCCAGGAAGAGCTCAAAAATTCGCAAGGAATCTGCCCTAGCACTCGATTTTTTGCCAAAAATTCCCTGAATTTTAGAGTTGAATGCATGGTTACAAAACTGGGCACTGCCTATTACCACCAATTTCCCTTTCCAAGTTTCCCAGTTTTTCTCGCTGTTCGTTTTTTTCTTCTCCTCCAGCAGCTGACTGTAGAATGACCTTTTCTGCCTGAGCTATTACATCAATAGCCGAGTTTTTGTTGTTCTTACGAGTTTTACTAGTGCTGGAAAGAAGTAGACAACACAACGACGACGATGACCCTTATACACCACGGCTACATAAGAAGTGAAACGCCTCGTTGTCGCCTCATCACTTATTATCGAGAACCATTGAGTCGTTTACCACACCTGGATTATCACCTCTTTAATCATCCAGAAAATTCTCTGGGAGTAGGAAAGCAATTCCTTCCAGCAACCTGTTCCTCCTAGTTTTTCCCAACCACTTTTTCTCGAGAATTCCCGAGTTTTCTCGGTAGACTGAGGTGTTTTACTTCGTTTTGCTCACTCGTCCCGAGCCTTCCGGTCCATTAGCCTTCTCGGGTGGTGTTTTTTACCGCCGGAAAAACTTGCGTGGAATGTTCCCCACAATGAGGTGTGCAGCAATTGTCATTCGTTCGGGGCATGGGCATGGTATGGCTTGCGCAGCCCTTGCCAAATCCTTTCTCTCCGTATCTCTTTCGCTGGTGCTTCATGGATGTTAGCTTAGCAAGTTTTACGGACACCCGAATCATGGGAGGGCTTGTGTTCACCTGAAATTATGAGAAGGTGTACAGGTAAATGGTAACTCAGGTGAGCAAGCAGACTGCTAGGCTGATAGCCTAAACCTCCAACAATACTGCTGAAGGATTCATATGTATTGTGGGCCAGAGCCTGGATGCATCAATGAGATCACCTTGGGTAATCGGGTTAACGTACCCAAATTCAATCTCTGCCCTACACCCATTTCATTCTCCTAAGTCGTTTATTTAGTTAGCAATCTCTTCAATATAAACTTGTGCCTAAGCAGCCTTTTTTTCTTACCATCTCTTTATTGGGAATACATTGGTTACACATGGGTAACAGCTCTATATAGACAACCCCCATGAGCCTGGATGAATCATTGAGATTACCCAGGGTAAATTTGTTGGAGTCCGCGTTGACGATGGGTAACTTTGTGTAGTGTTAAAACGTTAAACCAATTAGGTGATCTCGGCGGTTCATGCGGCTCCTGGACTCATCACAGAGATTACCCAGGGTAAACGTATTGACTCCTTTGTCTGTGGGTAAATCTGAGGGTGTTAACATGTTTACCCCAGGTAATCTCAATAATCTCAATAATTATGCGACTCCATGATGAACCATTGCCCTTGCCATGCTCTCTCCTATTATCCTAGCCTTTCTCTCCCATGGTGCTTCCACCATTGTCCTAGTACTTAGATCCTATTGGTTTGCCTTTCACCACCAGCATCTCCGCTGTTAAAGCTCGTACAGTCTGTACCAAGTACTTACTATTTTACTTGTAATTCGTATATCTGTTTTTGTTGTTTGCAAAGTTTTTTTAACGAAGGTCGAGCCATTTCCTTGAATAGAAAAAACCTCCTTCAAGAAGTAGAACATAAAAAGTCACCTGGAAGTGACAGTTTTTCCATGCTCCAGCAATTTCTCTGCTGATTTCTTGCCGCCTCCCGTTTTGCTTCCTTGTTCGTCAAAAAAGCGAAAGAAAAGAGAAATTCCATCTATTCCTATGTGATGTCGGTGTAGGGACAAGAAATGCAATGGAGTCGAAGGTGATTTATAAACTGGTCCTTCAAACTAATGGCGGTTTAGAAAAAGGAAAATGCCATTGGCTACATCGTGCGATAAGGGAGATACGGAATAACCATTTCCTCATTCGCGAGGACTGATTTATCACTGCTAAACATTATACCACATCTATAATTTATTATTAACTCTTTTATCACGATTTTTCCTATCCATTGATTAATTATATCTACACCTTGAGAACGGGGCTGAATGATAATTATTCTTTGTTAATATGTAAGCATATGGTCTATGTTTGGTTGAATCTGTGGAAGAAATATGTGGAAAAACATCCTGTAAAATTCTGCTCGTTTATCTATTTCTTTATTCACACATGTTTATTTGCTTTTCATTTGCACCACAGTAGCGTCAAGGTCATTTTAGAGTATTAAATCGGAATCCCCCTAAAAAACCGTTTTATTTGCTCACTTGTTCAATAAATAATTGAAGTTCTGTTGAGTTGTTGCGGCTCTCTTTTCAAGCTTTATTTCAGTGAGCTTTCGGCAGGCATTCATTCATTCATTCATTCATTCATTCATTCATTCATTCATTCATTCATTCATTAGTTCATTCATTCATTCATTCATTCATATCTGTTCCAAATCTTTGGAATCCCACGAAAAAAGCTGCTAAACAATCGCCTATCGAAACACCGATGATTGATAGTGCAGCGGATATTCGGCTTATCGCCACTCCTTTCTTTGTCACGAACCAGCTTGTACTGCATGAATAGCCATAAAGCAAAAAACCTGTAGCGATCGTCATGCTTAGTCAAACCTACTGATTACTACAGAGTAGCGATAGCATATTTTTGTCATCTCATTTCTCATATGTTCTCCGCTTTCTCGGTTAATAAAAGTATGTTTCTATAAAAAAAAGAACAGTGTTTTATTTCATCATTTCTGTTTGATTATTTCTGTTTCACCTTTCGTTTTATTTATTTTGTTATTGTTTCAATTTTATCATTATTTTATTATTATTTTTGTTTTTTGATCTATTTATCTCTAGTTTATTTCTATTTTACTATAAGAATATATGCATACAGTTATGCTCTGACTATTCTATTTTATTTCTATTTTGACACATTATCCTTTATTGCTTTGTCTAGGAATCTCTTTGGCATTGTTTCAATTTTTGACTCATTATCAGAATTTGCTTTTCGTTACTGTTAGCGGTACAGGTAAGGAATCGGGTGGATAGAAAAAAAAGGATTCCTTGTGGAGAAAGGTGGTGGTCTAATCGACTAGCATTGGAACAATTTTCTAATTATTCAAATATATTCAGCGATGCATGAACTGGTCAAACCATTGGAGTAATTAGCAAAATAATTTGGTGTAGCAATTGAAGTGAAAAATTAGTGAACTAATTTTTCTTGGCTCTAGCCACTGCGCTATACATGTTCGAATATTCGGGTGATTATTTGAATAATTAGTTCGCTTTGAGTGACACTTTACCCCAAAATGTCATGTTCAGCTCCAGTTTGTGCTATTTACATCCTTGCTATCGTCAGGCCACCTGATCCTCTGGTGGCCAGTCCATCCCTCCGTCTCCACGGGATGACATGTGGACCATTCGTTGATGATATTCATTCTAAATATATAGAGGAATGGTAGTAAGTATGTAGGATAGTTGAGAAATTCTTTCTGATCACCGCTGAACATTCGGATGAGGCTAAACGCGACCGCTAAACCTGCGTGCGTTTGTCACCAGGCACACCACGATCACCAATTTTTTTCTTGGTTCCAAACGCCACCCTTTGTTAAAATCTCCTCCTTCTTATTGCTCTTTCCACATTTCATTCAATCAAGAATGTCATCTCAGTTTTGCTTCAACCTTCATAAATTTGTTCAATCAGCGGATGCATTGAGTGCCTCTCCTTCCGGAAAATGAATCGCCAAAATTTTCAGGATCACTCCATTAAATAAAAGGAACATTCATCGTCGTCTAATTTTGAACTGCCTTTATCATTTTTTCCTTAGATATTTGCCTTGATTATCCGAAATTAGAATCAATTTTTAAACACCATTTCTGATACTCTGGACCTCCAATACGGAGGAGACCCCAGTCTCTTTCATATCCTTCTCTCGCCTCCCTGTCTTCTGTCCACTTCTATTCTCCTCGTTTTTCTTCCTCCTTGTTAAAATCCTATTTTCATTCATGATAATCCTGCCATTCGTTCACTCTTTTCAGCTCTACCCCAGTTTTTCGGACTTCCTACTAGCTATCCTATACGTAAGAGAGGACCGATTGATTATTTTTAGAAATTATGTATCTTTTTTTACCTATCTTACCTATGCATATAACGAGGTGTGTCACTGGTTGTGAATTGTAGACTGGGAAATGCGAGTAAGACTGAAAAATAGAGAAAATCCCAGAAATTTCCCTGAGAAACATGTTGATTATTTATGAGCTGTTTCTTTCACATTTTTTTTTGATTTACATCGGTTCCAGATATTATATTTTTTAAGGCTATTTATTAGGGACAATTGTTACAAGATAATACCAAATGTCTCAAAAATCCTTTCACAGACACTGTGAAAACATATGCATTAGATTATTCATTGTCATTTACAGTTCTTTTTACCTTTTTTCCCATTTTCATTCACGTTTCAGCATTATTTTTTTCAATCTATGATATTTCCATTTTGAAATTTTTTTATCCAGTGCCGGAAGATCCTATAATTTTTGAACCCGTCTTTTACCTACCTCATTTCTTCACTTTTGTTTTGTCCTCTCCAATCCACTGTTTCCATAGATAACTATGCGGACATTTCAAAGGCATCCTGAATGTCCTTTTGGTTCGTCTCGCGGGTCACTTATCACCGGATTTAACGCTACCACCCGCCGAGTGCACGAGCACGGCCAACGGGTTCTCCGTTAGCCATGTGTGGATTTTCACCGCTCTCATCCAGATTCTCCTCGCTAGTCGCCTTCTAATCATATCCGTATGCCTGCGATAATGTCCGTCGGGAATTTCGATTTCCGTGTTCGTCGCTCACTCTCAATTTCGGGCGCTATTTTTCAAGAAGATCAAATGCTTTCGGGAGCTTCATACTTTTTTCCTATCCTGGAACAATTATATGCCATTGTAGATGTGGTGAAATTCGCAAATCTCGTCGTAGAAAATAAAATATTATAGAACAAGTAAAAGAAATCTCTTGGCCGTTTTGCATTATTTTTGTACCATTCCATAGCCGACTATTACTTATTCCCTTGACAGCAGCTAATGTTACTTTATGTACTTTATGTTGCTACTTCCTTGTTGTTCCTGGGTCCTCAGTGCTGATAAACAGCGACCACGAACCAAGGTCTGGATGTATCCTTGAGAATACCCCGGGTAAACATGCTGTCGCCAGTGTTAAGCTCATGTTAACGTGGGTGAATTTGTATGGTGTTATCATATTCACACTGGGTGATCTCAATGATGAATGTAGCCTCAGGATGCTTTTTTTTCAATTTTTTTAAAAATTTTCCCTGGTGGTGACCGGTCACATCATTGATTTCTGCAGTTTTTCCAGAAGAATATGGCAACAACTACTATTTTACTAGTTCTTCATGTTGCAGTTATTTTGCAACGAATCAGTATTAATAACTGGCAGCTTCTCACTTCGTAGCCTTCAGGAGCGATCATAAGTCAAGTATATAACTCACCTATGCTTTCGCATGGTTTAGATTGACAGACCACTAAGCTTTGATAGTCTCAACGGTCTTCGCTGGTGATGTAATAGTACTTTTGGACCACTTTGATTATAAGAAACCGTATTAGAATTCTGATAAAAATTTCGGAGCAGAGAAAGGAGCCAGAACTTGAGGGATTATGGAAAGCACAAGAAAGGACGTGTTCGTCGATGGGTTAACTAAACCAAGTTCAGATTATTCTCAAATTTGTCAGCACTTGATCGTGGAAGCTATGTGTTTGTTGGAATCTCTATTTGTTTTTTTATTGGTCATAGAACAATCTTTATAGCATATTTTCTGTCGGTTATATTACCTCTGTCTCTTGCACCTCTCAGAATTGGCAAAACGCTGCTCGAGAATTGATACTTGCTTTGTTTATTGAAAAGAATGGTGGCTATGATTCGTTAAGAGACGCTCCCTTTAGCGTGGATTTTTATGGATTCCTTTTTTTTCAACTCTTTCACAAAATATTTGTATTTTCTCCTATTGATCCTACTCGCATTAGGTGTCCAGGATTATTCTGAATGGAACTTTGAGAGCCTTTTCTCGAGATGTTTCGTTTCAAGTAGTTGTTTTCGCTACTTTACTCGTGGCTGCTATATATTTTCTTTCTTCCTGACTCAGGCTCCATTTCAGGATGCGAAGGCGGCGAATGGGATGGTTGTTAACAGCGATACTACCGTGCCTGGTTAGTCACACGAATCAAGCACTTTGATGCAAGAAATTCCACTTGAAATGCTTCACTCTCTCGTTTCGCATTTCACCGCAAGAATTCCAAAGATTCGTTCATGTTTCAGCCAATAAAACATCGTTTATGACTTTTTCATAGGTGATGGCGCAATCCGGCTACGATGCTCAGCCAATCGGTCGACCCGCAGCCGCCCCCACAGGCCCGCTTCCTCCGCCCAGACCTGTTCCCAGAGGCTACCAGGTTGGGATTTGTACTGGCTAATGGGGAAATTTATGGTAGGGCTGGGGGAAATTTTTCCTTAAGAACATGGATCGAGCTAGAACGTAAAGAAAATTTCGGTTTCAGCCGCCTCCTTCGCCTTTGCTGTTTGAAGCCCCTCGCAGTCGCTATAACTCGGCCAATCCCCTAGCAGACATGAGCCAGTATCGGCCTTACCCGAATAATCCTAGGTAGGGCTTGGACTTGCCTCCTCTTTTATACTAATCCGTGCGAAACCATACATTTCAGCAGTAATTACCAAGCTTACCAAAGACCGTCGCCGCCGGTAATAGTTCCACATGCGAGCGCACGATTTTTGGTACGTTTTCCATGGCAAATTTCCTCCAGAGTGTACTGCTGAATCCTCGGAATTCGTTATTATTTAGGGATCACAGACGGGTGGCAACAGGCTTCAGAATCAGGTGGGCTCTTAAACCTAACTCTCTCTCTCTCACCGCTATCACTGCACTGGATGAAATTTCACTCGAGAAACTAGAAAAAAATGTATTTTCACCAATGATAACTCACTGCACCCACAGAATCTCATGCTTCCTGCACCACCATCACCATCACAGCCATATGCACCAGTTAACTACGTCGAAGCATGGAGCGAACAGCAAAGAATGCCTCCTTCGATGCCATTCCCGCACCCATCGCACCCATCTCGTCTCATTTACACTCCTGAGGTAGGTTCTTAACGAAAAAAAAAACAAGAAAAAAAGTCTCGGGATGGGAAGTTCGCACAACTGTCCTACTCCTGCGTAGTGGCGGAGTTGAATGTCTTGCAATGTGGGCGGGGCGGCTGTCGCATCATTGGTGGAGCATGGGGTGTTGTACCGGGAGGGGGCGGAGCTACCGAGCTGTGCGATTGGATATTCAATTGAACTGATCAATCGCAGAGTTGAACAGCTCTGTTTCTTCTCCGCACAGAATCCACAGCCCCCATTGGTGCATTCGAACACCTCTTCTACTCATCTCCTTCACCCCTTCCCCCCCCCCCACCCCGCCCTTCTGAGCCAGGAT
>JARK01001337.1:1523374-1572994 GCA_000688135.1 Ancylostoma ceylanicum | reverse complement strand
AACGTTGCGTAGTCTATGGGATAACCAACCACGCTAGCCATTTTTGATTTGTATGGTTACCTTTTCATATATCCCAACCCTGCTTGTTTCAATTTATCCTTTCACTATGCTCAGTTGTTCTTGGTCACGTGGGTCGCCAACAAATTGTGTAATTAGGCACGGTTGGGGGAAAGGGAAGAATGAGTTAGGGCGAGAATGGGTAATAGAGCAGGCCAATCATAGAACAGCAGCACCGCACTTTTTTCATCACGATGCACCGTGCACTTTTGACGAGAAAGTTTTTGATATAAAATGACTTCAAGGTTGCGAGTCCTTCGTCCTTCTTTTTTAAATTTTTTATTTAATGTTTTTTTTTTGATTTCATATGTTTTTTTTTTATGTTTTTGTTTGTTTTCTAGTTGTTTCTCAAATGTTCCTATTTGTATCTTTTTTCTTATATGTTTTTATGTGTTTTTTATTTTATATGTTGTATTGGTTATAAAAACCGATGATCTATTTATTATTCATAATGTAATGTTGACTACTCGGAATTCACTCATTTCTCAGGAAACTAACAAGCACGGTTCGACATAACCCAAGTTGCATGCTAGCTTCCACTAACCAATCAACCGCTTCAGCTTTCTAACCCAATGGACAGCTCCACCCGCAGCACCAGTGGCTCGTTCTTCAAGGACATCGGCTAGAATACAGGTGTCTCTCCGCTTAGGTTGCTGTGCGTTCCCGCGGCCCACCAGAAGCTCAACCGCAACAGCAAGTGCGACCAGCAGAACTGCAGCTAGGAGAGGTTCTAACTCTTTTAAATTCTATAAAATGGAGTTTTTATAAACTAATTTGCTTAGCTAATTTCTAGCGCTTTGTCATATAAAAAATAAATTCGAGGTCAATGCTAGCCTCCAGGGCTTGGATGCATCATTGAGACTACCCAAGGTAAAAGAGCTGATGCCCTTGTTCGCGATGGGTAAATTTTTGCGTTGTTAACACGTTTACCCTGGGTAATCTCAATGATTCTTGCGGCCCCAGAGCAAATGTAACAGTACAGAGAATAGCCAAGTAAATAACCACTCATATATACAGTGGGCATTGATCGCGGTGGCCATTCCACGGCCTTGAAAAGCACGCGACGCGACCGCGCCGCACGAGCAGGAACCCTCTCTGGGACAACAAACTATGGGGTTTTCTCGAAAGTTAGTTAGTTTTCTTGTTAGCTGACATCAAATTCGGTGAAAAACTATCCAGAAAACCCAGATTCGCCACTGCGGCGACAGTTCCATCGCGAGCGGCGCGGTCGCGCCGCGTGCTTTTCGAGGCCGCGGAGAGGCCATCTCCGTTGACGTCTACTGTATACATATACATTATTTTCATTTTTATTTCCGTTTCTTGTTTGCTATAGGCTTCATAACAAGGACTAATCAATTTTCGACAGATTGCTAGTGTAAGCTAATATTTTTGACCAATCCTCGCTCTAAAGTGTTCTCCTTTATTGGAAAATAGGTAATAACTCGAAGATTTACCTATCCAAAAATTACCCATGGATCAGAATAACCAAATTTTTTAAATGTTTGAATTTAGTTATTGCTTTCGCTTACAATTATTCATACAGTTTACAGTTTTTATTCTATTGGATTTTGTGACCCCCCCCAAGATCAAGCTATTCCAGAATCCACCTGATGTACTAAACAACATCATCGTCCACATTTACCTTAATGCCAAGGAGAAGCAGAGCCATACCACGGCGACCTCCGGTCCTATCAAAGGTCTCTTCGGCATTGGCACATCCCATGGGTGAGTTACTACTACAATCTAATATGCGGTAAACTCCAGGATCCGCATGCATCATTGAGATTACCCGGGGTAAACGTGCTAACACCTACCAAACTTGCCCACGGTTAGCACAGTTTGCGACAGTTTTACCCTGGGTAGTCTCAGTGATGCATCTT
The DNA here is from genome assembly GCA_000688135.1 of Ancylostoma ceylanicum. Lineage (NCBI taxonomy): Eukaryota > Metazoa > Nematoda > Chromadorea > Rhabditida > Ancylostomatidae > Ancylostoma > Ancylostoma ceylanicum. The sequence continues at coordinate 1,571,057 of JARK01001337.1, read as the reverse complement.
GGAGCAGAGGAGACAAGCTCTTGAACATAATTATTTGCAGTGGTCCAGGATCGCACACCAATCCGATAGTGATCACCAAGGATTTCGATCGAGACACATTGGAATTCATTGAGGAGGATAGAGCAAGGGTAGGTCAAAATTTCTCTCTTTCAACTCTAATTTCTCTTGTACAAACTAGCTGATAGCAGTGTTTGCGAGTCGAAAATGGGTACACGTTTAATATACTGTAGCAATATTTGGAATGTTACAATACCGTTACTTATACTCTACGCCAAGTATAGCACTCTCCATCGCCGTCGCTCAGACGGCAGCGATTTTGATAGGTATCGATTGACGGCGGCTCCAACTCCAAAGACATTACCAGAAAGTCCCTACATGCATAGTGGAAAAGATCATACCCATGTCTTGCCCTCTGACAACACGAAAGACAGCACAGAAGCTGGACGCATCATTAAGATTACCCAGGGTGAACGCTTTGACGCCTGTGTTAACTATGGGTAATGTTTCGGGATGCTAGCACGTTTACCCTGGGTAATCTCAATGACGCATGCGGCCCTAGGTAGGGTTCGGTAGTGAGAAGGGGCGTGGCTTTTACAGATGTACGAGTTTTCACGTTGTGGTGGTGTGAATGCGCCTAATGATAATAAAAACGTATGAGGAGGCAAATCACCTACTCTTTGCTCTGTTCCTGATACTATAATAAATTTAAAAAGCTCATTACTGTTGTTGAAATTTCACGGAAGGAAAAAGCGATCCTGGAATTCCATCAAAGGCTCCCAGAAAAAGTTGCTGCCCTTTTGTTTGCCAATACCGAGAAAAACTTATCATTTTTGCTTGGAATTCATGCTGAACAATTTTTTTTTAAAATAATTTTCCATTTATCAGTTGAATCAATTTCTTTATCAATTAGCTTTTCCTGCCATTTCAGCAACTCGTAGACGAAGGCCCGGCGAACATCGTCGAGGTCAAAGCGATGGTGTCCACACCGGATCGAAAGATCGAAAGCACACTGAATAAGGCGGTTAACAGTGAACTGGACCGAGCTATTCCCATGGTGATGAACAGGTTGGTTTAGCATAAGAACATTAGCAGGGACATCGAAGAAATCCTTGGCTGCTTAAGGATGCAAGGTCCAATGCCGAATATGGACAACGAGCTGAGGAAGGAGTTGGAACAGGCCTTGGTGGATGAAATTGCGAAAAATCTCGGGGAAACAATCGATGAAATGGGCACCACTCCAAGTGAAGACGATCTTGGCAAGCTTATCGGTCAGATTTTATTTATTCAGAATTGGATGAATGAATGAATGAATGAATGAATGAATGAATGAATGAATAAATGAATGAATGAATGAATGAATGAATGAATTGAATGAATGAATGAATGAATGAATGAATGAATTGTGAATGAGTGAGCGAATGAATGAGTGATTGAGTGAGTGAATGAATGAATGAATGGATGAATGGATGAATGGATGAATGAATGGAATGAATGAATGGATGAATGAATGAATGAATGGAATGAATGAATGAATGAATGAATGGAATGAATGGAATGAATGGAATGAATGAACGAATGAATGAATGAATGAATGAATGAATGAATGAATGAATGAATGAATGAATGAATGAATGAACGAATGAATGAGTGAACGAATGAACGAATGAATGAATGAATGAATGGATGGATGAATGCAGTGAATGAATGAATGGATAAATCAGTGAAAAAAGGGTTCGCTTGTTTTTTTTTGGGGGGGGAGGGGGGCGGGAGGGAGAATTCCGATTAATTATTTTAGATTTTATTATTTTTTTAAATTTTATTATTAACTAATTAATTAAATTTATAATTTTGATTTTATTACTAATTGTTAATTTTTTTATTATAAAAGGGAAGGAACGAGAGAAGTTATGAAGGAGACGAAAAGAAAGAAAAAAAGTGATGAGTAATTAAAGGAATGAATAAGCGAATGAAATGGAATGGAATAGAATTGAATGGTTGAAAGAGTGAATAAGAGAACGGTTGAATGAATGAGCGAGTGAATGGTGAATGGTTGGATAGGATGAGTGAATGAATGGATGGATGAATGAATGAATGAATGAATGAATGAATGAATGAATGAATGAATGAATGAGTGAATGAATGAATGAATGAATGGAATGAATGAATGAATGAATGGATGAATGAATGAACGAATGGATGGATGAATGGATGAATGAATGAATGAACGAACGAATAAATGAATGAATGAACTGAAATGAATGAATGAATGAATGAATGAATGAATGAATGAATGAATGAATGAATGAATGAATAATGCTCTTTCAGAAGAAGGATTCAACGAGATCAACAAAGAGTTCACATCAACGACGACAACTGCTCGTCCAACTTTCCGAACAGAGGAGACAACACAGCCAACTACTACTACTACTAATACTACTACTACCACAACTACTATGAGGACGACAACGCGCGCGAAAACTCGTGCAGCCACCACACCAACCACCACCGTACCAACGACCACTAGGGAAACCACTACAGCGCACGTAGATGAAATGATGAAGCAGTCACCATTTGAACAGGTAGGTAATTTTCGTTCGATTTCCAAGGGCTTTAGAACGTTTAAGGATCTAATTTACTGTCAACTTTAGTCTCCGCCTCCTCCATCACCGGAGACCACTACAGGAAGAACGCCTTCGCCGAGAACCTTTAGAATAACCACTACAACACCACAAACCTCTCCAACACCTGCAACTGTTCCGTGGTGGATGACAACTCGTCCAACGTCAGCGACAACAGAAGCTCCGCCTACGACCACAACGACTCGGGCAACAACCACTACGACACCATCTACAACAACGACAACTCGTCCAACAACGACAACTACAAGAACGACGACAGCTGCCACAACGACAGAGAGTACCACTTGGACCACACGTTGGTATACTCGTCCAACTACCACCACTCGTCGCACGACCACCATGACGACGTCCACAACGACGGCACCTCCTCCGACGACGTTGCCATCTACCACAGAAGCCCCAACGACGACAAGGGTGTTCATAACGACGTCAACGATTCCCGATAGGTGGAGGACTACGGAGGTTGTGTTTGGCAAGCCTGATAAGGGAGAAAAGGTAGGATTACGTTGTCTATTCTCCTGAAACACTTGAAATTTGACTTTTTGTAGCCTCCAACGGAATTCAGCTCGGATCAAACTCCGCAAACAGCAGGTGAGGGTTACCCGTCGGGTTACCGTTCTAGTATTTCCTAATGAAAGGCCAATGCTTCCAGAAAAACCTACAAGCCTTACACCGCCATTGCCGCCAGCAATGGAGCCAACGAAAGTAAATGGAGAAATGCATCGTGAACCTCAGCCGACGCAGCCCGAGGAGCCGAAGTGGCCAGGAGAAGTCGAACCGGCGAAGAAGGCTGAAGAGGAGAAAGAGGAGGAGGAGGAAACGAGACCAGTTGTCACAACTCGTCCGATTCACATTGTTTCATTGGGAGGTTAGGTCATTTGCGGGTTTTTGGGAAGCTGGGTGGATATTTATGGTAAAACAAGGATGATATGAGGAAGGAGATGAATTTTCATGCATTTGCCTCGAGGGTCGCATGCATCACTGAGTTTACCCGGGTTAAATGTACTAAACCGTACTATTCGTCCATCGTCAACACGAGTGTGAGCCCACCTACCCCGGGGTAACCTCAATTATGCACACACGCCCAGGATTTCCCAGAGTCTCCCAGTCAGACGCCCAGGAAGATTTCAAGACTCTTTCTGCTGTGCACATTCTTCTGAAGCCGCATGCATATTGAGATTACCCAAGGTAAAAAGGTTAATAGCCAATAAAAATACCTCTCAGTAACACATCTAGCCTAGGTAATCTCAATGGTGCATCAAGGCGCAGAATTTCCCAGCTGTCAGGATGTTGGAGTTTCAAAACTGTTTGGACAGTTAGGAAGCCTTCAAGCTTCTTTCTCGCTTCAGGGTAGCATTGAGGTTACGCGGAGTAAACCTGCAAACACCCACCTCTCACAAACTTACCCACGGGTAGCATGTGCTTCATCACGTTTACTCTGGGTAATCTCAATGATGCATCCAGACCCAGAAATCCCTAGTCTTCAGAACGTCGGATGTTCAAAACTGGGAGTTTAGACACTCAGCAGAAAGTTTCTGAGGGTTTTCTGCTCGGTGATTCCTACGGAGGCCGCATGCATCACTGAGATTACCCAAGGTAAATGTGTTAACAACCCATAAAAATACCTCCCAGTAACAGGGGCTTTAACACATCTAGCCTGGGTAATCTCAATGGTGCATCGAGGCGCAGAACTTCTCTTCTGTCAGGACGTCTGACATTTGAAACAGTGAGTTTAGACATTCAGAAAGTCTTCGCGCTCCTTTCTGTCTTCAAGGTAGCATTGAGGTTACCCGGGGTAAGAGTGCGAACACCATCCCCCGCATATACCCACCGTTAACACGTGTGCCAACACCTTTAACTTCCCAGGTAATGTCAGTGATGCATCCAGGCCCAGAATTTCCTAGTCGTCGGATGTTCAAAACTGGGAGTTTAGACACTCAGCAGAAAGTTTCTGAGGGTTTTCTGCTGTGTGATATCTTCGGAGGCCGCATGCATCATTGAGATTACCCATGAAAAACATGTTAATAGCCATAAATTTACCCATGGTTAGCGCTGGAGTCAGTACATCTAGCCTGGGTAATCTCAATGATGCATCCAAGCCAGGGAAGTTACTATACTTGCAGAAGATCAATAGTTATTCAGAAAGTGCGGAAACGACGAGGAAGACTCCTATGACTCGTGGAACAACCATGGGAATTCGTGTTACACATGCGAGGCCTCCAACCACGGTATGTCTCATGAGTTATGCACCAGCTGATCAATAGTTCTGTGTCTTCTACAAAAATGACCACGTGATGTCGAGAACCTACGGCTCAGTTACTCACCGTCGATGTGCCATAACTTCCTTGAAACTGTCCCAATGATAACAATTTGGTCACCATATAATTTGCCTTAGAGAGATCTTTCGGATGGCCTAGTGATTGTCGGGGTAAACTTTTCCTTTATCGGCTTCCTCCGAGTAATCGATATATCGATCGCTTGGAACTCGTCTTGTTTCCGCTAAGTTGGGCAAAAACTCTCAAGATTAGGCTTCTGTGAGCGGAACCAGTCAAAATCTGAACTTTTCCGTAGACATTCAATTTTTGATGGAGTTGCTGTTGCACCATGCTATTGGGGCAGTTCCAGCGAACTCAACTCAGGAAGAATTTCGGGTTGATCGATCTATTGATTGATATATCGATTACTTGGAAGAAAACAGTAACTGGAAAGTTTGCCTCGACATTCAGTAGGCCATTCGAAAGATCTCTTCGATACAAATCAAATGGCGACCAAATCGCTCTGTCTGGGACAGTTCTAGAGAAGTTAGGGCAAAACAAAGGTGAGCGACGGTGTCGTCGTGGGGCGACCGTTCGCTTTCGACATCCCTTAAGCAGTATTGATACTTGCAGAGTGGACTGAATGTATTGTAGAGTACTACTAAGACGTGTCAAATCAATAAATGCCAGCGGAAATAGACGAAGCTTAGGATTCCCTTCCCGTTGCTTTTTTTCTGCCTTCTCTATGCATTTTTTGTAAACGGAGCTTCATTCAAAGCTTAGATTCCATATAACGTTCTAGGAGTAGTTTTTCGTTCCATTTTACCACAAAGAAGGCTATTCAAACCTGAATCAGCTGAAATTTGTGGTTGGAACTTACTGTGTCAGAAAAAAGTACAGTTACTAGTCAGTAAGTGGTTGTACTTCACGTAATATCAGCACTTTACAGACTGAAGCACCGCTCACTTCCATATTTGACGAGTCCGCATTCGGCACTGTTACTGTCTCGATTGCTGTGGGCACTGAAGCATCCACCACCACTGTCGTTCAACATCCTGTAATAACCACCTCACCTACAACTACTCAAGCACCTTTCACTGTTGTAGTGCCCACTTTACCCACGTTTACCGAGTCCAGCACCTCACCGAGTGAACCAATGGTTACTGAAACCAGCAGCACGTCCACGGTTACTGCAACATTTGCTGCTTTGCCGGAAGAAACTGAAGAGCCTATGGAGCCGGAGAAGGGTGTGGTGATGAAGGAACGTCCGACGAATTTCGGCCAGCAGAACATGATGAAAGAGGAGATCAAGGAGGAGATGCTTGAAGAAGGCGTTACTGAGACATCCACCACGGTCACGACGCCGACGACGGCAGCACAACCGCCTGGCATTGCTCCTGAAGGAGGTCCAACGTCAGAAGAAACTTCTGCTGCAACTACTGTGTCTACTCCTCCAGCGTCGATACTAGAGGGAACTTCAACGGCAGCGACGACTGAGAGTTCAACAGCTCCTCCTGCCGAGGTCTCCTCCCCTCCAGAGCTCCCTGCCAGTGAAACACCAACTACTACCGCTGCTATCACCTCATCTACCATAGCAACGTCAACAATCTCCACTGAAGCACCTCCATTCGAAGCGGCTCCGGGAATGTTCGAGGCGACGGCGCCAACAGTTGCTCATCGTCAACCGCTCACCGAAGAAACGGCGACAGGTGCAGAAGAACCGGTGGTCTGTAGTGCTAATTTTTACTTGTTTGTTGTTTTTGTTGTCAGTTTTACTCACAGTTGTCATTGTTACGCAAACCTAGCTTGGAGACCCCTCCTTTCCATAAAAATTGAGGAAAAGGGAAAAACCAGGCAACTGGGCAGCCTTACAAGCTATTCTGTTAACTAGGGTAAATTCAAGTTAGTTTAGGTTGAGTAAGCTTCGGTTTATGGGTATCTTGGCAGTCCTGATTTATACATGGATATCCTGGCTCATTTTTTTTGTTGATCTTCCAGAATTACTCGCAAAACAGTTAGAATTTCTTGATGGTTTTTTCCGAACTTCACATGAATTTCTTGGATCTCTAAGTGAATATTCGTACCGCCGAATCCAAAACCCCACATTATTACGCTTTTTTGATGCTGGGCTTTTAAAATTCCCAAACTTTTATCAACTTCCTTCTAGTAAATCTACATGTACTTGAGCAGAACAGCTTCAGTTTTTCTAAAAAGTCTCCATCCGATCGAATCCCTCAGATTTTTCGGAATGAAAACATTGTGAGGGATGCCCAGTGTTTTTCCTGGATCTCTCGAGCATAAATGCAATTTATTCTACTAGATTGGCCCGAAAGTCCAGCTCCAACATTTACTTTTCGATTCAGAATGCTTGGCGTTAGCGTTGGAATGCTTTACTATGATACTTCTCAACTAAAAATTGGCGGGTGTGCTTCATCGTGAGGTAAAAGGGGGCGTAGCCAGGCGACTCTGATTGGCATATTCGCGCCGCCCATCACGCCCTCCTGGTTCACTCGCACGGGCCTAAGCCCAAGTAGACTATGCATTATGGAACTGACGCCTTTCGAGTTCAAACAGATGGACATGACGGGCGACCCGAGTGCACCAATCAGAGTCTCTTGGCTACGCCCCTTTTTCCCTCATGATGATACACACCCAAGATTGGCGGACCAGGTTCCATCCATGAACAATTTTACGGTTTTTTTTTTGAAAAAAGTGCCACAGAAAATGTATCATCCACGTGACTTTCTTTATGAAAATTCTCCGTAAATCGATGCGTGCGTCTGACGCGCGACTGACGCACGCATGTGGTGTAACAAATTGCGCGATAGCCACCTCGATCAGCTAACCATTTATTGCCAAGAAAGTAAAAAATAGATTTCCACTGTAATCAGAAAATCTACTGTTTAGACCACACTCCATCCTCCCACAGAAGAAGTTCAGCCTATTCCGGATACGTTTGCCATGCCGAAAGGTGAGTTACGATTCTGAAAGCGTGCTTATTTGCTTAGGCCAAATAAAATTAACCAAAACAGCTGCTAGGGACCATTTTGATAATGTTTCTCCTATCCAGGACCGTGTCCCACTCCAAATGACGAATCGGATGCGAATCGCAGCGATGTGCTGTTCTTACTGGACTCGTCCAACTCGTTCACTGAGCAGAAGTTCATGCATGCTATTCAGCTGATTCTCGACACGGTTGCGCACTTTAGGAATATTGGACCAAATGGCACACAGGTATGGATGAGCCTCACTTATTCATGGATTACCAGCGACCGCATGCATCATTGAGATTACCCACGTTAAACGTGTCAATAGCACACAAATTTACCCATCGTTATAATGGCTATCAAATAGCTTACCCTGGGAAATCTCGATGATGCATCCAGGTCCAGAAAGTCCACAAATATTTAGTGTTTCCCACTTTCGATGGCCTTATTAGGGACAACGATTCCCACCCTAGCTCAGAGAATTTTCCGTAGTTTTCTGAAAATTCTCATAGGGATGAATGCATCATTGGGACCACCCGTGGTAAACGCATTGACACTCATGCCAAAGACGAGTAAATCCCTGTGATGTTGGCGTATTTACCTTGGGTAATCCCAGTGCATGCGACCTCTAGAACTCCACTGTTTTACGTTGGAAGATGATGTTGACATATTTACCCTGGGTAATCTCGGTGATGCATGCGGAACCTAGAATTTCATTGCTTCACATTGCGATGAAGGTATGGTGTTATCATAATCATCTTGAGTATTGCAATCACGAATGATGTAAGCATAATCGTCTTGGGTAATCTCAATTACCTTAATGATGCAAGCAAAGTGATATTGACATTTTTACCCGGGGTAATATTAATGACCTCACCGATGTGACCAAGGTGGTGTCAACATATTTACCCAGGGTAACGTCAATGCATGCTGGCTCTCCACTGTTTCACGTGACGATCAAAGATGGTGTTGGCAGTATTTACACTGGGTAATCTCAATGCATGTGGGCCCTAGAATTCCGCTGCTTTACGTTGCGATCAATGATGATGTTGAAATATTTACCATGGGTAATCTCAATGATCTCAGTAATGGGATCACGGTCTTGTTGGTATGTTTACCCTGGTAATCTGGATACATGCGTTCGCTAGAATTCCATTTCTTCACGTTGTGATCAAGGCTCAAAGTGGAATAATTCGATTACCGGTATTCTTTCAGGTCTCCCTCGTGCAGTACAACACGGAGCCATACCTGGAATTTTCATTGAGAAAGCACAACTGCAAGCAGTGGCTCATTGAAGATATCGCTGACACTGACTACATGCAAGTATGTGCGCATTTTACTAGTATTCCTTGTATAGTAAGTAAAAGTACTTGATTTCAGGGCGGCAACATGCTCGGTAAAGCCGTGGAGAAAGTCGCTCGTTTCGCATTCACCAAGAACAGGGTATGCTTATGAACGGGTTCCTTTCATATCAGAATTGGGCGACCATTGATCGCTTAGAGATTCACTCTATAATTCATTTTTTTATCGTGTGTGCATGAAGTGTAACCATTATTGCACTACAGAGGAGCGCAGGCCGCCGACGCACAGCTGCCGCGGTGCGGCAAGCCATGAAGGCGCTATACTTCTTCGGCATCAGCGCTGGAGATGCTACTCTTTTTGAAACCTCTCATTCCTCCTCCAAGCATCTACATATAGTGTATGGTCATTAGTGATAATAACAACGGTAACCTCACCGGTGACGACGCCCAGGTCATCTGCCGCGCCGCGTCTGTCGTGCGTCGCGGCTTCCTTCGCCTATAATGCTATAACAGTTACTCTCCACTGTATTTTTCCATCTACCTATGTTCTCTAGATTATTTTAGGGAGATCGTCCCGATGCAGAAAACGTTCTTGTTGTGCTCACCGATGGACAGTCCAATGACAGGATCCAGGAGCCTGTTGAGGTGAGTTTCAGGGTAGATCAAAGTAAATAATCGAAGCAGCTTCCTCATTACGGATAAACTCAACTTAGAGGTAAAGGATAAAGTGGTCGGCGTTGATCAATCCCGTCACGAGGGATGCGCCACGCATTCGACTTCATCTGAGCATCGTAGAGGCCTTGAATGCGTATGTGCCCTATGCAGTGACTTGCGGGAGGCATCCGATGAACCAAGTCAGTGCTTCATCCTCCCAGACTCCTCTGGTACCAATTTACCGACCCCGGANATGCTATCGAATACCAATACATTGTGTGGAGAATAATAAATATGTTATTATGTTCATCTGTTCTGCAGAGGTGTCCATATAGAATCAAATAAACACACAAAATAGATGATAGAATTAATAGTTTTTTAAATCCATTTAAACTAGCAACAATCACTTCCGGGTCCAGGTTTTTCTTCGGCAGAACTGCTTCCCAACTTCGGCAACAAGTTGGTTCCTTTCAGTCATCCGTTGTGATTCAAAATATTCAAGTGGTAGTATACTTTATAGCAAAAGATTAATTCGTTATATGAGGGAATGCTACCCTTTTTTCTGAAGCAAAAAAAAAAAGCATTTACAAGTTCATCAAGGAGTTGATAGTAGAAAAATTGCGGTCTTAAGGAAAGAACTATCACTGTCAGGTCACAGGCTGAGCTTGTGTATAGAAAGAAATCACTATAATATATGTACTCATTAGTGAGGAAAATTGATACTTTGAAATGTGAATTCAGTGAATGAAAAGCTCCTAAGGAATATAAGTATCATACTTCTGCCGAACTGGAGGAAAGAAAGCGAGAAAAAAGCTCTACGGGAGCGTTTGCTCTTTCTTCTGAGGAAGTCGTTTCCGTCGCATGGTACAGCTACGAGATTTTTGATCCGGAAGTCGCTCATAAAATCAGAATTTTGTTGAGTTCTTTTCTTGAGAAATTGATTCTTCGAAGTACGTGGCGACGAGATGAATGGCAGCTGTTTCTGTAGGAAACCTCCGCTTTCTCGGAACTTCTCCCACAGAACAATTTTATGGGTACAAAATCAGGGTTTAATCATCGTTGAGTAAACGGTGTTGGTTTGTTAGCCGATTTCTTAACTTCTCCTCTAGCTATCGAATAACGGCCCTTTAAGTTTGTCTCCATCCTGTAGCGATGGCATCAAATAGATTGCAGATGTTGAGTAGTTTTGGAAACATCGGAGGTGGAAGAGATAGGCTCATGCTCGCTCAAAACCGGCCACTTGTCCCTAAAGTTGACAGATTTTAAGCTCAAGGTTTCCAGTTTTCTGAAAAAAAAAACTGCTCTTGAAAGGGGATGATAACTTTTCTTCTAAACTTTCACTAGTCTGTTTTGCACAAGACCACAGGGTTCAATGCAGCGCTTCTGCTTCTCCCTGGTTTCTTTCTGCGACTAGACGTAATCCAAAACATTCCACTGGAGCAGAAACTTTCGAGTACCGATTACTCGTCTCGTTATTAGGTAAAAGATACTTGCACTGAGCAATTACGACTTAGATCACTTGTTCTGACAAATCGTGCTAATTTGCAATTACTCCTCAATGTCCATTTGAAAGAGCTCACATTGATATTAACCAAGAGTACCATTTCTTGGTAATTCACAAGCAATTAAAACGTTTGTTTCCAGAACATCCAGTTATTCTGCAATAATGTATCCATCTGCTGAGCTAATTTTATCGGGACCTATATGTGCTCACAAAGTTAGTCCATGCAGTTAGTCCATGCTTCTACTTGATTTCGCATTTTCTTTTCGATCCATTAGCTTCATCAAATAACCACTTCATTGTGCTAAATTTTTGGGGCTCAGGAGTGCGAAATGTAATAAGTCTACGTAATGGAATTCTTTCAAGCTTTGAAATACCGTACTGCAAATCGGTAGGTCGAAGAGTAACGCGAACTCGAATGCCACACATTTTGCTTTGCCTGCGCCGCCTGGGCAACGCGGTAGGCCCCGCCTCCCGCAGCGGAGCGCACATAAAAGGCCACCTGGCGAGCGACGGCCACCGTTCTCGCAGAACACTCAGCAATGGCTCGTACCAAGCAGACCGCTCGCAAGTCGACCGGAGGAAAGGCTCCCCGCAAGCAGCTGGCCACCAAGGCCGCCCGCAAGTCGGCCCCGGCCACCGGCGGCGTGAAGAAGCCCCACCGCTACCGCCCCGGAACCGTCGCCCTCCGCGAGATCCGTCGCTACCAGAAGTCGACGGAGCTGCTCATCCGCAAGCTGCCCTTCCAGCGCCTCGTCCGCGAGATCGCCCAGGACTTCAAGACCGACCTGCGCTTCCAGTCTTCGGCTGTGATGGCTCTGCAGGAGGCGTCTGAGGCCTACCTCGTCGGTCTCTTCGAGGACACCAACTTAGAGGTATCGAGAAAAAAGTAGAATATGGGAAAAATCAGCAGGTGTTGGGATTGATGAGAAAGCAGTTTTTTTCGGATGTTTTTTCTTGGGAAGGGAAGTATTATATTTTTTGAGAAAAAAAAATGATGATGGAGGCAACATACCGACTAGAAAAATGAAATCAATTCGGTGGCAATTCACCATCATTATCTTTCTTTTTCTTTCTTTTCCTCTCCTTTCTTTGCTGTTTTTCTTTACTTTTTTGGATTTTTTCTCAACGTCGTACCACTTTATAGATCGCCAAGAAGAATAATCTCACAGTACTAGTGATAGCAACATTGGAAGCGAATCCCAATTACATCATGGAGCTTGCAGGTAAGCTGTTAAAGTACTAGTGATAGGAAAGCATCCCAAATCAGTCTTTTCTAGGAAACATGGACAATGTGTTCCGATTCCACGCGGATCCCCATAAAACACTTCCACAAAAGCTTGCCGAGCGTATCAACTCCATAGGCACAGGTGAGGCCAAGAACATTCTACACCCTAGAGACACGTCCAACGTCCCTACAGAATCATTTCTGAGATTCTCATACGAAAAGAATCTTCTGATGTTTCTGATTACAATGGTATACGTGTTTCCGTGCAAAACTACTGATTAACCCGTTTACGAGCCCAACATTTGGGGAGCATGTGGGCGGGGCCAAAGCGAGAATGCAGGCTCACCGCACCATGCACTGCTCTTGTTGGTCATACATGGACAACACTCGAGGAATTCTCGCGAGGAGTACGAATTTCCCCAGAAAGCGCGCTAATGGGAGTGCATTACCCAGAAACATCATCCTTCCGCCTTGGTACCCACAAGCTCCCCAAGAGTTGAGGCCGGGAAGCGGGTTTTTCGACGATTTTGCTCGGAATCATGTATACCATTGTGATCAGCAGCTTCTGGAGATTTTTTTCATTTAAGAATCTCAAAAACGGTGTTGGGACGGTGGATTCTACTCTACTTTACTTAACTCTTACAATACTTTGCTCTTGCTTATCCAAGTTTCACCAAATCGAACACAAAGTGAGAATTTTTCAGCGCCGCCTCCAGCATCTACACAAGAACCGACAACTCCACCGTTCTCCACCACAACGATGCGAATCATGGGAGCCCATGAAATGTTCACTATCACTCTACCTGGAGAGGAAGAACAGGAAGTCACTCAGCCAACAAAGCAGACTGAACCTCAGAGTGAGCCCTGCAGAACATATGCCTGAAATGATGTAGTGTTCTCAAAGCATTCTCTCTTTGGAACCGCTCCTGGATTTTTACTTACCAGCGTCCCATAACCCGCAGCCCTATACGTTCGTAGTTTGAAGGCAATAACTCTGCCTTTCAGAAAGGAAGTATTTCGGCTTTAAACTGTCCGGTTATATTGGCTTCAAAGCAAAAGTTTCTATATTTTTTGAGTGCCGTCTTTTCTTCATCAGAGCCACCTTTTTTTCTAGTGATGAGGAAAAACAAACATTTTTAAGCACTGGTGCCTGTCGTGCCTACCGTGTCTACAGAGCCATGGATGGGTACTGAACCACAGGGTATTGTTCATCTCGAATGCACTCATCTCGGATTCAAGGTAAGTATAACTCAGCACATGCAAGAAATAAATGTCATTCTTGACAATTGTCGATGTGAAGGTTAGAAATCTCTACTCCTTTACAATATTTTGTTAGAAATCTTCTACTTTCTGTACCTAAACGTGATCATTATCCACGGATTGGTTATCCTTCATAGATTCACTCTACATGCAGTAATCCCTGATATTTTTTTGTATTCCAAAGAGCCTCCTGGCTAAATTCACTGCCTACTTTAATTCGTCACTGGTAAGAACAATTTGTACTAGATGTGTACTTTCGACTCGGGTGCATTTATACAATAAGAGATAGGCCCAGTCGCACCTCGAACGTACGTAGCTCGGACTCAAGTCAGACGTACCCGTTTGCGGTGGTATTTTCGTTAATAATCGACCGACCATCCTAGGAGTAAATGCATAACATGAAGGTTGTTTACTTTGTTTACCTTTTCTCCGTCTATGGAAATTAACGAAACGGAGCATTTCCTTGATTTACTTTTTTTAAAAATCTTTTTGTCGTATATTTTCCATCAATTATTGGTGTTGTTTATGAAAGTGACGCGTGCATCTGGTGTAAATCACTATAAACAAGGAAATTCTAAAGTATCATATACGTGCACATTCATGGGCCTTATATAATAAATTTCCATTTGTCGACAAACAGAACCGGTTTGGTGAACTGAGAATGATGACTGCGCACACATTTTATCATCAAAAAATAACTTATGTATATTATCCTATCAGTCAATAATTCCAGATCAACCTCAATGTTCCTGAAGGATACGATGGCATTGCTGTGGTGAAGGGGCAGGAGGACAAGGAAGAGTGCAGAAAGGTAGAAAACCAAAAAATTTTTTTCCTGCCCCTTCTTTGCAATTTTATGGGATATTCCAGGAAATTCACTCTCCAAAGGGATCTTCAAACTCTTCCGTAGGATTCTTCGTCGCTTCAAAAGCATGTGGCGTGACACGAGTGAAATCTGTATGTCACATGTTTTTGAGACCAAAATAGTGCTGTACATCCCACCTGTTTAAGGTTGAACCGGCCGGACTGAACTACTCTCTCATTCTTCATCTCGTCCACCATGGATCTCTTGTTACTGGTGGAGATAGAGCTTATTTGCTACAGTGCTTCATAGGGAAGCCTTCTGAAGATCGGGAAGTGGCTGCTGATCTCACGGTGATGAAGGGGTAGGTCTTGAATGTGTTGAAAGCTAAGTGGAAAGCAAAGACTAAAAAATGTATTTTCTAGAGAACTAATGATTGCGGAGACGATCTCACTGTCTTCTGTGCCGCCAACATGCGCCTACTCGATCCGCAAGGATTCTCCCGACGGCCCCGTGGCTAAAAACGCATTCGTCGGACAAACTGTCTACCATCGATGGGATTGTGATGGAGGAGAAGGTTTGTTCTGGCCTCCTCATGCATCCAGAGCATGTAGAACTTGCACGCAGAGATTCAAACGGTTTAAAAAACCACAAGTCTCCAAACAGCTGTGGTTCACAACATTCACAAAATTTATTCCCAAAAAGCTCCCTCTCTACCGAAAAAATAACGGAAAATTATGTGAATAGTGTTCTATTTTTATATATAACCAAGTTCAAGTAGAAGCATTTCAGTTAACTATGCTAGAATGACACCGGGATTATCCTTTAAAGGCAGCACCCACGATAATCTTCATCTTCGAGCTTATGGAAGTTTTCAAATCTCAGACATAGTCCCGATAATTCTGCGACAAAAATGGTGTCGGAAGTCACGGCTTACGCGAGATATTACAAGTAGAACTCCAGTACAACAGTACAAACCAGCCTGCTGGTACGAGTTCTCCTGTTTCGCAAGCGTAGCATTGGAGCGACACTTGACACGGATCAGCTGTTTTTGCCTCCCGTCACAAGTTTTTCCTATGAAAAATTCTTTTCCGCGCTCTTTTCACCTCAGTTCATCTGATATTTTGGTCATAATTGCCTGAAAAACTTTCTATTTTCACTTTTCAATAGTTGTTTACCGTTTTCCGGCTCGTATCGTTTAGTTGTTATCTCTAATTATGAATTACCGATATTTCTTCTTGTCCTTTGCCTTACATTTTCTGTTTTTGCTCCACGGATATATTTGTGCAACTGTCATCTTTCCCTTTCGCTATTCCGTTTTCTTTTGCTCGAAAACACTCCAAATCCAGGTAAATACCCAAATTCGTCAAAAAAGTACTTGATGACAGAGGCAGCATTATCGACTTTTTGGTCAGATCGGTTCCGCGCAACTCGACCATTCCGATCTAACTCAGCGAAATAAGGACATTCAGAAATCGGCTTTTCAGAAGTTTTAACGAAATTGACCGATACCCTTGTGCTCACCGTAGTCAAAAACTTAAGACTTCGTTCAAATCTCGATGACAAAGATTTTCGTGGGTGCTGCCTTTAATTCGCTTTTTTTTGTAATGTCCCGTTTTTTCTGGCGAATTTCTTGGATTTCCCAGGTAATTTCGGCAGGGAACTCTTAGAAAAACATACAAATTCTGCTGAAAAGTGCAGAAGTTGTGCCTGACCCTTCCAACTGAGGGCTCAAAAGAAACACACTACACAAGAACCAGACAGTTTTCCAAGCCATCAAGTGCACTGTTTATTTCAGAAGCCAACAGTGTTTACGGAATGCAAATCCACAGTTGCTATGCCAGCGATGACGTGGACATGAAGTTCCCAATAGTGGACAATCGAGGGTGAGCAGTGACCTTATTATCGGGGGGGGGGGGGGGTTCTGGAAGACCTGGGTAGACTGTCAGCATGAAAAATCTTGTCACAAAACAACCCTGATCGAATCATTTCGTTTTTTTAAGGAGATTTCACCGCTCATTTAATTGAAACACCTGATGGAGCCGTGCCCCCCCCCCTGTACCTAGGGCTTACATAGCTTGGTTAGATTTTTTTTTGGATATTTCTTACAGTTGCACTGGGTCCACAGATGCGTTACTGGAAGTACGGGTAATCTCATACCCATGGATGGCAGCTGGGTATAGACAATGCCACAGATGGGTAAATATGTTAGTTTGTGCGAGGTATAGAGGTTGAATTCACGTAGATAGGTTAATTCGTTTATCAATGGTAGTCTCAGCGATATGTCCAAGGACCGCATGCACCATTGGGGGTACACGTGTTACCCAGATTAAGCCCGTCAATAGCACACGAATTTACCCATTGTCGACGCGGGCGTCAACCTGTTCACCCTGGGTAATTTCGTCAATACATCCAAGCCCAGCCCCTGGTCACCCCTAGGTTAACAGGGGATGTATTATAGAAGGTCATGAAAATGCGGATCCTATCCATGAATGGCTAACCAATTTCTGATTTGGTTGATTTTCAGCTGTTCTTCTGACCTAGCCCTCCTATCCGACCCGAAATACTATGACGACCGGTTAACAGCCTACGCAGAAAGCAAAGCTTTCGCATTCCAACAGGCTGAATCGCTCAAATTCGTGTGCAAACTCAGTCTATGTACACGAGACGGGGACGGTTGTGAAGGAGTTACGGTAAGTCTACGCTGATGAACCCGACTTTTGGGACATGACACCTTGCCCTTTTAACAATCCCGATTTCAGCCTCCTGCCTGCAGTGGAAATTCTCCCGACCTCTTGGTGACGAGGCGATTGCGACATCAGAACACCGCTCTGGAGGGTGCATTGAGCTCGGCGCTCTCAACGAGGGTTGAGGTGGCCTCTGGTCAACCGCCCACGATGACGGATCGGGTAGCAGATGTGCTTACTTCGAAGGGTTCTTTGATACTCCTAGCTGCACTTGTCGTCGTCGCCATTCTGGGAACCGGTACGCTTTAGACGGATTCATTGTAGGAATCAGTGCAAGGGTAAAATCTACTACTTGCAGTGTTGCTGACCCGATACGCTCGCCATCCAGTGGACGCTACCACGACCTGTTCCGATCCGGAGACCTTCATCTCCTTACCCACCTCTCCAGTACCTCCTACTGAGACGCCGTCGCCACCTCCACCAGCAGCTCCAACTGCTCAAGGAGAGCTCAACCGGCGAATGGCGGAGTTTATGCGAGACTTTGATCGTTCTCGATATGTTTAGCTATTGTTATTTATTTTTGTGATCGTCACTCGTGCCATATAGACTTTCTAGCTACGGTGGTGTCCTAAATACTGCCACAGGGTATGTGTAGCAGTTGTCGCGCCTAGCAAACCTGTCAGGGCTGCATTTCGCTTAGAAATTTTGTACAACTATTCTTGCTCCTCGCTATGGCTCAATTGTTTCATGGAGCACTCAATGTTGGGCGTACAGCGCTCCAAATCGAATCTGCGATCCTCATTTGTTATCTCTCTATTTTGTTACCTTATTAACTTGTCATTTTCATTTATAATTAATTATAATCACAATAAAATTAATGTGAACGACCTTTATGAAGTCTTTGAAATTACTTTCGGCTCACACACAGTTGTTGAAATACGGTGGGTGTCAATGGCGGTGACCCGTCTGCGGCCTCGAAAAGCACGCGGCGCGACCGCGTCGCTCACATTAGAATCGCCGCCGCAGTGGCGTGTCTGGGTTTTCTTGATAGTTGTTCATCACATTAGATGATAACTAGTAGGAAAACTAACTGACTATCAAGAAAACCCCATAATTTGATGTCCCGGAGAGGATTCTCGTTCGAGCGGCGCGGGCGCGCCGCGTTCTTTTCGAGGCCGCAGATGGGTCACCGGCATTGACGCCCACTGTAGGCTCGCTCCTCCCACTCAAATTTTAGCCTCGTTTCACCTTTCACCAACTCATTGTCAGTCAAGGAAAGTTCTATCGATGGAAACAAGTGATAGTCGGACGGATATTGAAAAATCTGGGCTATGGAGCAGTTACGAGCACTACTTCCGCCTCCCCATATGAAGAAGATTAGGCGACATATCCGGCTCCTCTTGGCTGTTTTAATACCCTGGCTGTTTCATCAGCGTGTTTGGAAACCCTAGTAAAGGCATCCCTACTATCCCTGCTGATGCGGAAAAAATCAATTTACTCGAAAAATCGATATTTCTGCTCGCAATGCCTGGAGAATTCGTGTTCAGTAATGGAAAACCCTAGTAAACGTGTTCTTACCGAAGCCGGGAAAAGATGTAAGAAAAATCAATAAATTTGATAAATCAATAAACGGGTGCTCAACTGCAAAACACTTGCACCGTCGCTTGTTAGCGTCTAGGAAAACCCTAGTGGAATCCTATGATCCCAATCAGAAGCGGAAAAATCGATAAAATCAACAAATTGATACTGACACCAAAATGGTTCCCATATTCGGGTTCGGCGTATTGAAAAACCCTAACAGACACGTTCTCATGGAACCCCGGGCAGAGATAGCAAAAAATTAATAAAATCGATAAATGAAGAGATGCATAAGTGTAAGACTCCTGTCATGTTCGTGTTCAGCGTATTGGAGAATCCCAGTAGATATGTTCTCAGTAAAGCGAAGAAGGATAAAATCTATAGAATCAATATATCGCCATTCTCATGCGAAATGATTGTCATGTCCGTGTTAAGCGTACTGGAAACCCTAGTGCGCATGTTCTCACCGACCCTTGGACGAGAATATCCAAAAATCAATAAAGTCGATAAATTAGTAAGCATGTGCTCAAGTGCAAAACGCTTGTTCTGTCGCTTTTTAGCGTCTAGGAAAGCCCTAGTGGAATCCTATGATCTCCAATCAAAAGTGGAAAAATCGATAAAATCAATCAATTGACACTGACATCCAAAATGGTCGTCATATTCGGGTTCGGCATACAGGAAAACCCTAGCAGACATGTTCTCACCGAGCCCTGGACGAAGATAGCAAAAAATCAATAAAATCCACAATTCAGTGATGAGGTGCGTAAGTGTGCGACTCCCGTCATGACCCCTAAGCGAAGAAGGAAAAAATCTACAGAATCAATAAATCGTTATTGTCATGCAATATGGTTGTCATATTCGTGTTCAGCGTATTGGAGAACCCTAGTAAGCATGTTCTCACCGACCCTTGGACGAGGATATCGAAAAATCAATAAAATCGATAAATCAATAAATAGTTGCCCCAGTTCAACACGCTTGCGATCGATGTGCGCTCGCAATTTCGGTTCGATTATCCCATGCTTAAAGACATTTTCAACATTTCCACTGTTGCGCGGTTCCTGGTCAGAAGACACAGCAATTATTCCCATTAAAACAGCACGCGACGCGGCGCGCGCGGCCGTCTGCAGAAGGCCTAGTGCAGTGCGACAACAAAAAGACGCACGAGCTGCAGGAGTTTGCTCATAACTATTATAGAGTGATTTTGTGCGAAACTAAGCATTTAAACATGTATAAAATGAGATCAAATCAAACAATGCAGGCACAAATTAAAGGATAATTTCACTCAAGCATAAATGTTGGTGGAATTCCTTTAGTGGCCTCGTACCAAGCTCTAGACAATTTAGCTTCGTTTGATAATACTCTGTAGTCTATCTCAGTTCCTGTTGTGTGAACCTGAACACTTGATTTCAATCCAAGAGCTTCGTAGTGAAATAAAAAAATAACTTGCAATGTTTATGAAGTAGTGGAACATCCTGTAGTAATTATGACTAAGAAGGAGTATAGCGAATGCGGTTGGAGCGCAGCACTGAGGACCTGAAGATGTGCATAACGATGAATTTCTATGAAAAACCTGTGAAAATAGCAAGGTTTTTACCAGGCATTATAGGATGTAGCAAACTGCTCAAAGAATAGTTTGCCACAAGAGCAGAATTAAGATCCTGAAGACCAGTAGATGGTGGTATTGGAAGGATCCTGTAAACATCTTTTCACTGGGTTCACAGGAAAGTCCTGTGAGAGAACTTGACCTCTTCTTATTTATTTGATGACTTTATTCATCAATTTATTCAATCAACCACATAAACAGTTTTCGCTGTGATGTGTCGGTGAGCGATCGACTATCTCTATCCTCCTCCCGCTGACTACGGAATTAAAACTCCGACCCAATCCGGCACGGGCTACTGCGGGTCGCATGCTCACTACTCCAGCGGATCGCATACAACTCCGTCGTACGTTTGTTGTTCGTTCAATTTTAGTTTCAGAACGATGGTGTGGCTTCAATGTTCCTATGAAGAACGACGCAAAGCTTGAAGTTATCAGCCCATCTGACACGAGGAATCGCAGCGAAAGCTGGATACAAGTAATTGTTGATTCAGACGCCGACAAAGGTGACTTGACGACATGGAAAGGAAGAAAATCTGACCGCATGATGTCAGAACTGGCGAAACGGATGCATGGAGATGTCAGCAATCAGTTGGACAATAAAGAATAAAGGGACAATTAATCATCATTGCTTCTGATGACTTGTGAAGACGCCTATGTGATACTTTCACTGGGTAGGTAGACTAATATTTTCGTCAGACCTACAACATGTCTTCTGGACTCAGTCTGCATCAATCAACATCAACAATGTAAACTTACCAAATAGGCAACTCTAACCAATACCCAAACCCAGGTTTCTCACGATACTACAGTTTTCGTGAGAAGTGACTCCTCCCAGCGTTCACTTTCCACAATTCACATCTGAACTTCCATATATCCATACTACTAATTTGATGCAAGGGACGTGGTGCTGTAAGGCTCTATTCTCTTCTTACATGCTTCGGCTAGTTTCGGTAGCCAAAACAACTTCGTGCCACCTATCTCTTTTTTTTCCTCCAGGCACTCTAGGGTAGCTTCTTGTTTGAAGTTAAGTTTGTTTCTGACCATTATTTCTATGCTTTAATGTATGGTTTCGCCCTGACTAACTGCTTCCCAACTGTGGGTTTTATTTCATCGCTCATTCTATTTTCTAGAAAGACTTTTTTATATAGTTTGGTTTCATGCATTTAGTCTTCTCTGTTTGTACTGAGTTGGCGTGCCATCGAGGCGCATTCAAATAAATAAATAAACTCAATAATACAACATACAATGTTAGGCTTCTCAATAAGAAGTACCATAACTGCGACATGATACATGACGATGTCGAAATTGCAGGCCACCTTTATGTGATAAGTCTCAGTGTATCCATGAGCTCATATTTGCTGTTTATTGCGGGAGACGGTCGCTTTGTCACCTTTTGTAGTTCCCTTTTTGGCGTGGCCTCCAGTGAGTAGTGTAGCACGGTAGCTATGATCGCTGGTGAATGTTCGTATGTGTCGCATAGTGTGGAGTGTCGTGAAAAAATATTCTTCGGGTAAGAGGAATGATTCCGTTTCTGTTTTTTGTGGTTCATGAACGGATAACCATGCGAAACCAGGCTAGAAAGCCAAATTTCGGGTCTTGCATCTCCAAGCATTGCATAGTTCCTATGATTACCAATCATGCTGACCATCGTTTGCTTTATTAGTTATCGTTTCATGCCATGCCAGCCCAGGTATTCATCCGCACTTTTATGGAGGAGTCGCGAAGACTTTCCTACATACCATGTCTTGCCCGCATCTGCACCGCTACCTAGTGCCGTTTTTCTAATACATTACCGGCTCATCATGGGGCCCTCGCGCCCCTTCTCCTTTTCACCTTAAAACATCTACCATCCACGGCTTACTGGTTCACCTCACTTGCTGAAACTTTACTCATTTATCTTTCTACTTAACCATATAATCGTTGCCATTTTAAATTCCTCACATACTATTGTTTGTTCCGCCTATAACGTTATCTCGTGAATGTTTCGTTTACCGTGTTTGGGTATGTGGCATGAAGGTCCTTTTTCTCGCAAACCCGCACCGATCCGCAGCACTTCCCACGTCACCAAGTATGCACTTCCTCGCAACTGACAGATTTTCTTCTCTGTACGGAAGGTGGACTTCTTTCGATCACATTCATCTTCACACATCCTCGACGATGTCAGCAGGCTTTTCAAGTTCGGTGGTGGTTGAAATATCAGCTTCATTGATAGCCCTGATGGCTTCGTTTATATAGACTGAATCCAACAGACATGTTGTAAGTTCGATGAAGAACTGCATACAACGGGTTACAACTTTATCCATTGGGTTTGCCTACCACTTATAATTGGCTGGCTGAAATCTTTACCTGAGGTTTCGGTTGATAAGCTGAAATCAACCACATGTCTTAGATCCGCATGTGATACAATCAGATTCGAAAATCAATGACAAATCCGTACCTGTGTCTCCTTAACTGATCTCTCGTTTCCCAAACAGCTATTCCAAATTCTGAGAGGCACCTCAAGATTGGGTTAGGTGTCATATCCGATCCGAGTCCACAAGAAGGATTTTGTTCCAATCCTGATTTCAACCTTGAAACAAGGAGAAAATGGTAACTTGTACCAATTCTAACGAGTTAATAATTTGAACATGGATAACAAGTCTGAAAATCTGAGATTAAAAATATAGATAAATGCCTCCATTTTTTCGAAATTAGTGGCTTGTCGTAGTGCAAACCTATTCAGTGCTCCTCTGGACATCAGTAAGCATGGTAGTGCACCGTAATCCGTCTCGCTACCAAAGACTATGGCCTAAAACTCACTGTTACATGTTTGACGCTTCGGTCATTTTTGCATATTCAGCACAAATCCTAACTAAATATGAGTGCTAACTTAGTACAAATGTAGGGCAACTGAATTGCTGCACTTCTTTTCTGTCAAAGGAGCATATGACAATTCTGTGCTCAGTTCTATCTTTTTATAACTTCACATTACTAGCTAATTATGTATCTACAGCGAACTCCAAACGTCCGCAGACAAGGGGCGGGGCCGCTGCGCGGCGTTCATGGGCAGAGACACAGGGGCTCTGCATGCTGGCTCTGGTTGTCTGCGTCTGCGAGCAGCAGCGAACTCGAGTGCCATGCCGCAGCAGACAACCAGAGTCAGCAGATGCAAAGCCCCTGTGTCTCTGCCCAAGAACGCCGCGCCGCGGTCCGCCCCTTGTCCATGACTGTTTGGTTTTTAGTCATATCATGCTCAAAGTCATGACAAGGTCATCCCAAATTGCAAACCCCTACCTTATCCTTATCGTTCAGAAATGGTAGAAGAAATAGGCGAGCGTTTTCTGGAATAACGAAAGTGTTCCTAGTCACGAACAAGAACCAATCGGCTTTCTGGAAGCAAGTCATTCATTCAAACGTCCACATTCCCACCACATCAACTATTTCATCTCTGTACCGAAAAGGTTAAAAAAATGAAAAAAAAAACCTCTCCATAACCCTTAAACGTTCCGAGAATCGCAGATGGCCATAACGCTAGTTCAGAGATGTTACCCTCCACCGAAAACGAGTTACATCTTTCGGTCCAAGTCTGCAAGTGGAGAATAGAATTCTCATTCGCCTTTTTTTAAATGCTTGCTTACCAAGTCGGCTTCCCTTTGTTCTTCCAGGGCAGATCCTGTTTTTTCATGGCTCACAACAGCACAATGCAGAGTTATAAGACTTTTGAGCAGAGTCGCTGCTGAACAGAGAATTCACTATATTTTTCAACAGATTTACCATTTCGGAACAACAGGAAACAGACTGACTGCTGGCCTCGCTCGTGACATTCAGCGCTTCGGTCAAACCGAGGAGTTCGTCCACAGAAATGGGCTTAATGACTTTATTTGGCTAGAAATAATTTCATCTCTTTGTAGTAATGTTTCCTATACGTTTTGGGGTGGCCTGCGAGCGCACCGCATGTCATGACGCGTGGCGTACTGCTGGCAGCGTTCCAGCAGACAACCAGCTGAGTATCTATCGCCAGCTCGCGTCATGGCGGGCGGTGCGCCCGCGCGCCACCTCGAAATATACACACCATATTAAGTTTCTTTCAAGTACGCAGGGTTTTTTTTTGCTTATCCCAAGCCATGCACATCCGATTCACAGTTCGGGTTGCATGAAGTTTGCACCAAGTTTGCATGACATAACCGAGATGGAAAATCGCGTCGGACACAGTTTTTTTATTTTCAAAAAAGGCGATATCATGTTTATGTTACACCATTCGCACCAGTGGCCTAATTTAATGCACTTTATAAAGGATGCGTGCGTTCGACGCGCGTGCGTCTATATGATGGAGAACAGGTCCAGTCGCAGGCCTGACGCAGCTCGGCACGCACGCGATTCAGGTAGTGTGGCGGCCGCGCGTACTCTGCAAGTGAATGCGTGCGTCTCACGCGCGACTGACGCACGCATCTAGTATAAATTGTCGAATAGGTACTCCCAAACTTCGTGGGTCGCTACTAGTCGAACAAATTCGAAAATTTAGTAGGTTCAACGAATTCGAAAGTCAAAAACTCGAAAATACGGTTGTTCTAAAAATTTTGAAATTCGAATATTCGAAAACTCGTGAAGTACCAAGAATTCGAGAACTCAAAAAATGTTTTCGATTGTAAAATTGTAGTCGCTAGGATCGAAGCGATAAGAAACCGTTCGAGTCACCATCATGCGGCAATCGATAGGCGTCTTTTTCACTGTCGTTCTCACTTCAGTTACCGTTGGCTCATTTTGAGCAGGCGAATTCTGGGGCCATTTATAGTAGGTGCGCGCAATCGTCGCGCGGGCGACTACACAGCGAAGATCGCTCGGACGCGTAGCTGATGCAGCTCAGACGCAGATGAGACGCAAAGACGCCGCGGTGTTCCGATTCCTTATGTGAGCGCCACGCTTACAGGTCACAAAATTCTCCGCAAATGAATACGCTCATCTGACGCACGATTTACGCACGCATCTTGTGTAAATAACCCTTTCGTGGATGCCTCAAAAGTGAATGAATTGCACCTACCTTGTTGATGAAAGCCAACAAACCAACGTTAGCGCCAACAAGAAACACGACAACGCAGAAGGATGGAGTGAGGCTGTATCGCTTCCGGAGCTTGCGCACTACCTTCACTGTTACCATATCAAATACCAATCGGCATCACTTCTCCCGAAGCCAGCGATATCAGACGAAAGAGCCACGTTGAAACGCCACGAAAGAACGCAACTGTACTTGTGCATGGTGAAGTCAAACGCTATTTCCTTTTATTTTTCCTATTTTTCCTTATTTTCGTTGACCTAAACTTTTGAGCAGAAATTGAACAGATAATTTACTTTTATATTATCCATCATCTTCATTTAGAATCACTTCCATCCACTTTGCGCCCTAGTCTCCAAAATGGAAATTAAAGAGATGGAAGACCAATTATGGAATGAATTTGAATGATAGGCGAAAAAAGGGCAGTTTATACTAGACGCCTGTGTCAGCCTCACATTAGACGCGTGCATCAATTTGCGGTGAATTTTACACGAAGACTGATCGATGTGACATGGACATTCTGGATGAAGGTACACGAAACACGTGCGAGAAGAGAAGGTGAAACTGCAGCGGAGCATTACCTTAGCTGAAACGAGGAATCTATGGAAAATTTGCTACACTATTCGCTACTACCACCTACTACTACTATATGTAGATTCATGTGAACTTCGCATTCCTGAAATTCGAACAGATGTGGGTAACTGAACCGAAACTGTTACTACCAATCGATAAATCGATTGGTAGAAGTCTTGCTTGTGATAGCCACATGTCCAAGACTTGACAATTTTACTTAACTTTTTCTCATCGATGCAGCTTCCAATGGCGACGGAGGAGGAGTCCAAAAAGTGCGACTGAGCCGAGATTTGGGTAAACCTCTGTTACTGGCTACGGTGTAGCGTCATGTCACAAGGGGACCAGCCACTCTTCTAGCTGAAGATGTCAAAAAGTCACTATTACCAGTTCCAAACGAATTCAGCATTGAGGTGCTATTGTGTCGTTCTTTGAACAATTTTGTCTGCCACCACAACAGCATTTCCAATTTACCACCCTAGTAGTTAAAGAAGCTATATTCAGAGGCTCCCACTAACAGCTTTGAAATGCAGTTGTTTTTATGTTTTTCTAAACTGAATGGCAACACATAGTGTCATATTTTTATGGAAACATATACAGTCCTTCTCAAAAAGATAGACTGATTGCGCGACTGCACCATCACGGCGGGACCTGAACGAGGGATGCGGAGAGAGCATGCTGTAAGTGAGAGGGTCGAGTAGGTCCCGCCGCGATTCTGCAGCCGTGGCGCTAGGAAACCGCACGCGAAATCCGTCTTTTTGAGGACTGTATGTCGTGCCGGTCAATAACTCTTGCGTCACAGAACACTGCCCGTCTGGCTAGCTGCGACGCACCACCTACGCGGCGCGACAGGTCGGCTGAACGCTGTGATTGCGTGGCATTGCCGGTCAAGATGCTCTGTTCGTATTTCTCAGAATGAAAAAAATACACAAGGAGGAACGATGAGAAACACAAGGAAAACTTCAATAGCAGCGATGTCCGACAACCACAGCGCTCCAGTTGGTCTGTTGGTAGGTGGTGGGGCAAGCAGATCAGACGGGGGGGGGGGGGTTCTGTAATCCAAGAATGATTAATGGACACGGTAGTTAGAGGGAAAGCCAAGCAATCCTCGCTATAATGCAGGGATTTCCACCGATGCGCCATCGTGTTCGAACCGCTCCTAAAAATAGCCGTCGATATTGCGCACCGTCTGCAATCTGTTATTGAACAGCGACGCACTTTTGCACGCATATCGCGGGTGGTATTTTCTTGTTGGCTTCGTTTGCTTCGGCTATCGTTTCGGTTATTGTTTCGCTTTTCTGTCTTTTCTTTTCTAAAAATTGCTTTGTATTGTGTTCAAGAGATTGTGTTCCTCCCCAGGGATTTAGTGATTGGGTGATTTCCTTGCTGGAGCTAGACATTCGTGATGTTGTTGCTCCAATTCCTAGGTTGTTCCACATGCTGTGAAAATTGTAATATTGAAACAAAAAGTGTGGATTGGTTTTGCGGAAGAGAAGAGTATATGTTCTGTTTTTTCAAACACTTCTTGCTTACATAAGAGGAGCTAAAAGTTCGTATTTCATTACGAAATTTCATTTGTTTGTTTCTGAGACATGTTTGTTACTGCACGTTTTCCTTCTATAAATAAGTGGACATTATCTAGAATCTAAAAATTTTCAATTCAGGCACAATGCTGTCTCTGCTGGGTCGATCGAGCTCTGCAGCTTGTCGTCCCGCTGTGGTGATTCTGGCTCAAACCCAGCCACAGTCGACGACGGCTGTTCCAACTCCTCAACATGATGTTCCACAGCCTCGCATAAGCTCTCAAACAGCTCAGTTCAGAAAAGGAACTGGTGGACGGTAGGTTACTTTGTGCAGATCTTTCGGCATACCTTTTTTTCAAATTCTTTTCCTCTTCGTACTACAAACTTTTACATTGTCACGTAGGACAGCTCCTCTTCAGCGCATCATTCTCCGGCAATGTTGTCACGGTATTTGGAGCTTCTGGATTCATGGGACTTCCTGTCATCAACAGACTAGCAAAGATGGGAACACAAATCATCATTCCGTACAGGTAGGTGCTGTTTCAAGAAAATATACTGTTTTGTTATTTCCCTATTATTCAAAGCGTTAATGCAATACAAAGTAGGTGCGCGTGTGTGCGTACGACTCACACAGTCAATTCAAGAGGATTTCTCATCAGGCCCGCTAATATTGTGTGTGTATCATGAATAAGAACCGCGCGCGATCGCCTTGAGTAGCCGCAACGTTGCGAACTGCTACAATGTTACTTATGGTTTTTGTGCATCAAATTCGACGCACGGGCCCTAAATTTCGCTAACTTACACGTTGTATCGACGAGCGAAAATGGAAAAGCAGTTCGACGGCAAAAGCAAGGAAATTGCCTACTTGCTATGATATCTGGTCCCCTCCTCGTTATGCATCGCATATCGCCGCGTCAAATTTGACCTACCATCCGTAACCCGTATCTCGTCATATTCTCAGACATGTAGTTACAACTCTGACGCACACTCGCACCTACTATAAATAATACTATGCGCTCGAGATTGTGACGCACATACTACTTTAGTATGAATTACTTTAATCAGCCACCATTTACTACTTGTCTTTCGAGCTACTACTTAAGACGCAGAATGATTCAACTAAGAGTAATGCTGATTTAATACAATTTAAAGAGTGGACTAGGCACAGTTATTATTACGTTAAGCGCAGCGTTTGGGAGTAACTAGGGAAAATACCTCGCTTTTGCAGGCAGGACCCCTACTACATGAAGGAGCACAAAATCCCTGGGGAATATGGACAAATTCTATTCTTCCCCTTCGAGCTCCAGGATGAGGAGAGCATCAGAAAGGTTTGCATTTTCTCGAATTCAAATTGTCATTTCATCTATTTCAATAGTTTCCATTTTTCAAACAATTATCATATTGTGGCAAGCTGTAGAGACAAAGATTCTTGAGGAAATTATTGTAGAACAGAAGCAGACCTAGAAGTGAAACAAATCGACTTCTAACTCATTCTTGGCGACCCTTCCATCTGTTTTCACCTTACCTACCTTTCACCATTTCACTCTTTAGTATTAGTCATTACAGTTTTATAATTGTTGCCGTCTCTGTCGTGGTCTATTGCATTGATTCAGGTGGTGCGATATTCGAACATCGTTATCAATCTCATTGGAACTAGAGTGCCCACCAAGTAAGTGCATCTGTCTTTTCATCTTTTTTCGTAATTTGAAAATAAAGGTAGCTTGGTACAAAATCTATGGAGGCGCCTCTCATTCGGTCCACTCCCTCTTTTGATTGAAATTTCCTTCGTAGAAGGCACTGTCTAAATTATTCATTCGTTCTAATGGGTCATACTTCCGATTCATACTTTTGCGTGCAGTCGGAAGATAATCGAAGAAAAATCAGTGATGAATGGGGAGCTCCCATTAACATTGGAGTACTTATCGAGTAGAATATGTGACATGTTTTCATGAACACATTGATTACTGAAAATATATGTTTTCTGTTTTCAATTGCTGCTCTCCCTCCATGGAACTCCACAAATAACTCGTTATCATTCCTTCTTCCGAACTCGTTGTTACTTCGAAATCTTTAAAGTTGTTGTTCTGAAGTAAAGCCCCATTTGTGCTGGAGTGTTTTCATCGAGGGAAAAACTGATTGCGATCAGGCTGTTATATTACACAACATAAAGATGTAGGACGGAGGTACATATATGACTCGGAAGAATCCTACTGTTGTCTGGACTTCTTGTTGTCGAGTGGAACTGCTCCTTTCTGATCATGTAGTTTGTATAGTGGAGCGGGCCTTCGATGTGACTTATTCATGATTATAGCTCTGAGAACGCTCGTAACGCTGGTAGAACCTCTCGAGCGTTTCTCGTTCTGTGGTTTGGATGTGCCCCTCTACTCAGCTGAACATCTTTCAAAGAATTGATTTTGGTAATCTCCTGAGATTCGAACGAAAAAAAAAAAACTAAATTTGAAGGCAATGCAAGCATGTTACATTATTTATGCTTGCTTTGAATAATTCGAGTAATTTCATGCCANCTAAATTTGAAGGCAATGCAAGCATGTTACATTATTTATGCTTGCTTTGAATAATTCGAGTAATTTCATGCCACTTTTCGTTCCAGGAGATACGACTACTACGAAGTACACGAACATGGAGCTCGTAGACTTGCGAAAATCTGCCGTGAGATGGGTGTCGATCGATTTGTTCACATGTCTGCTCTCGGTGCGACAACAAATCCCGGCAAGGGACACTATGTGAAGGAGTCGAACTTCCTCAAGAGCAAAGTAAAGATTTTACAGCTCCCGCGTTCTCTATTTTTTAAGGACTTCATCGCTGTTTAAAGGGCCTGGGAGAGATTGCTGTACGTGACGAGTTCCCCACTGCTACTATCGTCCGTCCTTCTTTAATTTATGGAGAGCTCGATGGCTTTATCCAGTATTACGTGAGCCGATGGAGGAAGACCCCACTTGATCTGGTGTATTTGTACAAGAAGGGCGAGCATACGTACAAGATGCCGATCTGGGTAAGCGTGTACATTTTATTTCAATACTTTTTTTTTGAATTACTGGGATTACCTGGCTAAACCATATTATATGTCAGCTTATATGTCAATATGTTAGCTCGTATGATAATATTTTCACATTTTTCTCCTTCATAGGATTGATAAAAGTGTATTTCCCGTTGAACTGTTGTAACTTTTTTGAACTTGGATTTTTTTCTCAGTTCTCAGAAACTCGGTTATTGTCTAGCGACGTTTGCTGATTTCAAATCAATTAGGGAGGAGATGTGGCTGCTGGTCTTGCCGCCATTGTCAGAGATCCAACTTCTGCTGGTCATACTTACGAATTTGTTGGTCCCCATTGCTATCAACTGAGCGAGCTGATGGACTTCATGTACAGAAAAGCCCACTGTATCAACGAATTTGGATTCTAGTACGTCTTTCAATCATGCTCCATGTATAAAAATAGCCTTGGTTCTGTCAACATTTAACCGGGCTAGGGTCTTTGTTAGCGGCTCGTTTGAGTAAAATTTTTTTATCTTTGGTATAAGCCAATGAATTAGGAGAAAATTGCCTGGGATATTGTCAGATAATCAATTTTTACGAATATTTCAGCTATCGACGACATTCGCTCCCTGATCCATACTTCAAAATCCTCACATGGCTCACTGAACAATGGGGTCACTTCTTCAAGTGTAAAGTTCCCCTTAATCGTGAATGGATGGAGTATGTGGTACGTTTTTTTTTCTAGTGCGGGTCAATATGAGGCGAAACGGGGGAGGGGAGGGGTCGTTATTGAACCATCTAGTGAATGAGCCCATCACAGAAGCAGCTCACACCCCTTTCCGTCTCATTTTGGCCAACACCCTTTTTTCCTACAGCTGTTTGAGCACTGAATTACCACATATCTCTGTTGTAGTGAACCATACGGACTCATTATTAATGTATCCGAAAATTTACAGGAAGTGAAAGACGACGTACTGACCGGTCAACGCACGTTAGCCGACCTAGGCATTCGACGCCTCACAGAATTCGAATTTGCTGGAGGACGACAAGCATTCTATCAGTCGTTCCACAAATACTTCGAGGAACAATATGGAGAACTGCCACCACCACCTCTTCCACTGAGGTAAATTGCTACAGCTTAATAGGTTTTTCTTTCGTTTTTTTTTTCTAAAGACTGACTGTGTTTTTTTTAAAGATCACCTCCCATCGTGAAAAAGCCGGGTATGGAAGAGAAGGGTGCGTTTGGCAAAGGATTAGCATTCAACTAGTTCACATGTCGATTTGGTAGACGAGATCATTTTGTAGTTTGAGAGCGCCTCGTGTTTGTTGTTCGTACACAGTAGAGTTTGTTTTATAGTGACAAGTTGCAAAGATAGGTATAAAAATACTTGGCATGCTGTTAAAGTACTTTGTATATTGAGTTGCATGCGACGAAAATGAATCTTCGTCTATATAATGAGTGAAATCCTTATGGCTCCGTAGATTTTTCCTCTTTAGGATTTACGGGTTAGTTCTGTTTTAAAGAGCTTTCCAAGTGGTTGGACCCCACTATGAGCTCAGACGGTGGTAGAAACGCAACTTTTTCAGAGCAGTAATAAAATACTGCAAACCCCTCTCCTGACTCGAGTGTTGAACCCGATTATAAATAGCTGGAAACCCATAGAAACGTTGTGTATGTGACAACTTTTATGAGACATAGACGCGAAGCCACTTGTCGAAGTGAAAAAGTGACATTTTCGAACAAGTCGAAGGTTATGAGAGTTACGAGGGGACGAGTTGGCATTCGGTTTGTGAGATTCGCGCCCAACCCAATGGCAAAAAGTCGCCTGGAGCAGACAATTACGATGGGCGAGGGCGAGTTGTATCACGTCGTTGTGTCTTCTTCTGAGCATTCCTTGGTGTGAAAGTGCAACATTAGTGCCAGAATACATATTAGACATCGTCGCACCAGAAATCATTCACCTTTTTAGTGAGTGATCGGTTATGGATCTTGTATGATCTTGAAGATTGAAATCTAGAACTAGAGCTTACAGTCAACGTATAGCCCCTGGGTTGTTTTCGAAAATTCTATGAGAATGTGGGTCAGTCGATCCTAT
Source organism: Ancylostoma ceylanicum (assembly GCA_000688135.1). Classification (NCBI taxonomy): domain Eukaryota; kingdom Metazoa; phylum Nematoda; class Chromadorea; order Rhabditida; family Ancylostomatidae; genus Ancylostoma; species Ancylostoma ceylanicum. Next base: position 1,538,350 of record JARK01001337.1, on the reverse strand, counting down.
GATACTGGCTTATGCCTTGTATAATTGAGAGGGAAAAGTTTCTTTTCTCTCGAATGTCAAAAGGGAATAGGGTTAATATTCCCCAACGCAGACACAGAGCTTGCGGCTCTTTGAGTGGCTGGCTCGATAACGCATTCGAGCTTGCTTACGTCGCTCAGAAACCGAGCTAAGGTTCTCTTCTCTAGTTAAGGAACGGACTCCCTAGAATCGTAGGTTTAGAGTTGGACGTTGTTTTCGAAAGCATCGCGGTTTCTGTGATGTCTCCTGTTCTCTGCCCTTAAAAAACCAAAGAAGGCTATTAATCTGTGCTGCATCATACTGTTACCCATGCCAGATCTCCGAGGTGAACAACCTCTAGTCGACAGAATAATGAAGGTAAGGGAAGTCGGCAAATTAGATCAGTAACTTCGGGAAGAGGATTAGCTCCAGTGACCGAGTCGGTTGGCCTGTTAACTGATGCTTGTGCGGTTTCGTCCGTGAATGGTGGACGCTTACGCTAAAGTTGGACTAGTGACAAGACTGCCTTATGGACGTTTTTGAATGCGTGCTCTGTATTCGAGCTTAGTGTCCTGACCGACCATCAAAATCAGGCCAACCAAGCCCTTCATCTCTCTGGGCTAGTAGATTGGCAGAGTCTGGAAGGACGAAGCACTGTTCCGGTTCATCGGATGCCTCGCGCAAGTCACTGTATAGGGCACATACGCATTTAACGCCTCTGCGATATTCACATGAAGTCGAATGCGTGGCGCAACCGCGCTCAGTTCAATTTATGACTTACGTTTTCCAAAAAAGTATAAACGGGCGTAAAAAAAGATCTGCGACATCGCGTCACGAGTTTAAACACCAGCTACCACAGGCTACGGCTCGCGCATGCATCCTCTCGGGAGTAACTGCTTTTGAACAATTTGCTCATGCGCAAAGGATGCGTTGCGACGAAGTATAAACCCAACTATGGGATGCGACTGCCACCGCGAGTCTTAGTCCCCAAAAATCAGCCGGCCGCCTTAGAGTCTGCACGACAAGTTTACTATTATACTATCCATGGCTTTCGCTGCACTGTGAAAGATAGACGTACTTTACGTCCAGGTTTCCAGGCACTTTGGTTCTTTGTTTAAAATAATTTTAAGAGTGAGTCGAACACAGCAAAGTTCTGAAAGGACTCGAAGTGCAGCGTATCGTCTCCAGCATCTTCGCGAGAGTTCTGATAGTGCACTGGAAGAGAAGGACAGGCTAAAGAACAATAACCCGCAGACAAATCTGCAGAATACTTCTGCGTAGGACAGGTTAAGGACAACGTCTGAACTTCCGATCTATTACACATCTGAGGCGCCGTCTGATTTCGTACTGCATATCTCTGGCACTGAAATTTCCGAGACACTGAAACGTCCAAAAACTCTTTTTCCAGAAGTTTACCTATTTTTTCTGACATAAATCCCTCGAAATTGGTATTAAATTAGTATTTAATTATTGTACGTTTATTCACTCGTGCAATCATGATGCCCCCACATGGAAGAATTGTCGAAAGATGTTAAAATGAAAGCTGATTTGAATGCCAACCCAGAAGAAACAACAAGGAAATAAGGATCAAATGAATGCTAGACGAAGTTTTGGTCCTGGAAATAACGAAGAACTGGTGGGTAAATAGGCTAGAGATGTGATTCGATTTGACTATCTATTCCACACCTGCTAAATCTGAATGCTGGAAACTGTATGTTGAATATGCTGGACAGTGTATACTTGCTGGAATTTTCTACAGAACTCATTGCTTCAAGATGTTTGCTGCTGTGCAAATTGCAACAAAATTGATGGAAGAATGACACAGAAAGCAAAAATATGATTTTTCTTGATTCATATGTATGTTTAGATGTGGTATTTTCTTGATTCTTGAGAAAAAAAACTGGGTTTTCTGACATAAGCTGCCCCTTTTCTTGAAGAAGAAAAAAGTAATTTATACATACAAGAAGAACAGAACGTGTAACTTTTCCGAAAGAGACGAAGCTGCTGTTGAAATTGGTGTTTGTGTCAAATATGTACAACCCATTCCATCGAAAATTTATTTATTTATTTATTTATGAGCACGTAGGTGCGCTATACATTCATGGATGAAAACACAAAAACGTGGTAGAGGAGCTCTCCAGGTCTGTAAATCAAAAACTAATTCAAGATGTGCCCCTGATGTGGTAGACGTGAGTGATTGTTTTTCAAACTTCTACAAAGCAGAATCAGCCAGACATCCATGCATTCTGTTGTTGTCTTGTGTTCTTGTCGTCTTCTCCAGTGTTGCATTCACTGTAGAATCGTTGAGACGACGTCTTGGGCTTCAAAACGTTTCGAATCAGTTGAACGCTGATGTCGCATTAGATGCGCACGCTCGAGCTCTTTCGATTTTGACCAATTTGAAAATTCGGACAGAAGAGAAAAGTATGTACGTAGCTCCAGAATAAAGATAGGCAGGCCTCTTGAGAATCCTCTTCCTTGAATATTCAAATTTTCGAAGCGGGTCTTACTGTTTCACTTTTGTTCGACCTTATCTATTCTCTGAATCTATTTTTTTTTCAAATTTCATATTTATTGACATCGTATGGATTCCATTCGTTATTATTATGAATACAATGCCTTTCTAGTACACTTTTAGGCTTGGGAATCAGAGAAAAGAAAAAAAAAGAAGAAAAAGCCATCCAACACTCGTACTAAATTTTAGGAGTTAAGTTTAGTATGACAACTTAACGTAATGTTTTTATTCACCACTTTGAGCCTTAAAAAGTCTCCAGAAGACTCTGATAGAGCAGAGCAAACCGGCTATTTCTTTCCCTGAGCCCTGATGCATCATTGGAAGTATGGGCAATTTCGTATCCATGGGTAGCAGCAGGATAAAGAATACGTTGCGTTCTGGTAAACATGGTGATGGGTGCCAGGTAAGGGGTAAGTTTGGGTACGGAAGCACGTTTACCATAGGTACATAGCCTCATGCATCCGAGCCTTATGCATCCGAGCCTGTTTGCATAATCCATAACACGAGGGCCTGAATGCATCATTAAATTTACCCAGGATAAACGTTTTGACGCCCGTGTTAACTATGGGTAAACTTTGGGCACGTTTACACATTTACCCACACATTTACCTTATCAACACGTTTACCCTGGGTGGCCTCAATGATGCATGCGGCACATGCGGTTACAGTGAATGCGACTGTAAACAGTACTGAATTGATTTATATCTTCAATGTATTTTTTTGTCGTACAGGTTGTTATAGGAGTTACTTTAACCTTAGTTACCTAATTGATTACTCGACAAGAGCTTCATAACCACAAACCTACGGTGATGTTTCGGGAAAAAAGATGGGTAATTTAGTTCTTTCTGCTTTTCGCAAACCCCTCTAGTTTTTCCATACATATTTTCAATATTTCCCAATAACAGTCGATACTTTACTGCCAGTAGAATTTCCAATTTTTCTATTTTCGAGCTCCGAACTATTTTCTCGGAAAACTTCCAGTCCCAGGTTCACACGTTTGCCATTCTTAAGATGGAATGTGTATTGCAGTCCTTTCATTCTCACATGATCGAACGGACCACGCCCTTTGCTTGAAGGCAGCAATCGCTCCGTTGCTACACAATTTTCTTTTTGCAGATGCGAAACGCTAGACAAACATGACTGATGAGCGTCCGCCCGCCCGCCCGCTCGTCGACCAACCCAGCGACACACCCTTCCCACCGGAAAATTAAATGGGTCAAGTTTTGCGTGCGTGTGTGTGCGGTGGTGCTGTCGCGCCCCCGTATCTGCTGCTGGTGGTGGTGGCTTGAGTTCGCGGGTTTTTGCACTTTTACGTCGATTTCAGCGTGATTTTAGCGGGATAGCACAGGAACGCTCGCTCTGAGGATTTTTTCGTGGTCATGTGAGCTCTAAAACCTAATAAGGAAAATTATGGGCGTGTTTTAGCGTCTTTCTTCCGGGTTTTGGCTTTTTCTGATTTTTCCAGATAGGACCTTTAGGGAAATATGTTCAAAGAGATACCTAGAGCGATCCACCCCCTCTAAAGTATAAGGAAGTCGGTGCCACAAAGACCGGGGCGGTAGATCGCTATCGCAACGCCCGCGCGAATCGCGCGCGCGACGGCCGCGCGATCTTCGACGCCGTGACGAGCGTGGACACGCCCGTCGCAATGGGTGTGGTCGTCGTCGTCGGCGTCAACTCGTTCTGCTTGCCCTCTTCGACGATGAAATGGCATACGGTAGCAGCAGCACACACGTGTACACACACATATACGGACACTCCATTTGTTCGTCGCCTCGAAAAAAAAAACGACCGCCTACACCCTTCCTTGGGAGGGTGTTCGGTCCAATGCTGCGCTTTTTCGCACTACTTAATGGAGGAGAAGTTCTTTGCTTACGTTCCTGGATGAGGCGTTGCCACCGGCAAAAACCGCTCGGCGTGGTCCAGACAGAGTGCGCAATTACGGCTTGAAATCCCACAAAACGCAGGAAACCGGGCTGTGAAAGGTTTCAGAGAAGGGTAGGACCGGGACAGGCAACTCAAAAATTTTTTCCAGACCTGGAAAAAAAGAAATTACACCGATGAGAGGAATTATTGTCAGCGCTTATGTGTAGTAGAAAAATTAGAAAATTTCTCCGCCTTAGCAGTAAAAAAAATCTTTTGAAAAATTTATTGGACTACCAGTGAAGGGAAGAAACTTCCCGAAGCTGTTCTCCTTTCAGAAAGAATGAATGCTCACTTCAAGGATGTCATAGTTAACGCTATACATAGATAGCACCATTGGCCTACGGAATCCACGGAACGATGGCCGATTCCACTGTCGAACCACGCATTTCCTGGACAATCTTTTGATGGCTTGCTTAACCAAAAAGTTGTGGAAAGTTGTCCTGTCCAGCGGGCGGCGTAACCCAAGAATACCCAGGAGAAACATCCTGATGTCCTTGTTGACGATGGGTATTTTGGCGGTGTTAACGCGTTTACCCTGGGTAATCTTTATGATGCATGCGGCCCCTGGTGCGTAATATTCTTTATCATGCTGAAAGTGAATCAACGAGGTAAACCTTTAATTTATCCCTGGCACTCATCAGCATGTTTACCCATACGTGACGATGTCAATACCCAGATGCAACAGATACCCATGGGTTATCACACCCGTGGAAATGAAATTATCCATCCTCCCAGTGAATAATCTGACCCGAGATTTATCCTTTACGTGGGCTTGGATGAATAGTTGAGATTACCCAAGGTAAACATGTTGACGCTCATGTTAACGATGGATAAGGTCTTGAAGTACCAACAGGTTTACCCTGGGTGATCTCGAGTAAGCATGCGACCCAGATTTATCCTTTACCTGACACACATCTGCATGTTTACCCAAACGTGGCGTTGTCTGGTAGCCAGATGCAGCCCATGGGTACGAAATTACCTATACTTCCAATGATGCCTTTGAGCTCAGAAAAGAAAGAAGCACGTTAGTTCCCACTATATAAGGGTTTCCGAATGTTTTTTCGGGGTCAATGTGGGTATTAGATAACCTATTCTTTCAGAGATGCATGTTGTCCCGTTTTCATGAATTTCAGAGGTATTTAAGAAAATCCTGGAATTATTGGAATTTTCTCATAGCTAGAATTAATTTAGGGGCACTCACTGTGGGCATTACCACATTGGAGTCCCAAAAATCAACCGTGAAACCTTTCCCAACGTTTTCATTGCCTTTCACGCCCCCTTGGTTCCAGCCCCTTATTTCACTTTTCAATCGTATCATCAATAAAAAGCACACCGCAACCAGCGCCCCCGTGACGATGATGATCACCTTGATCACTTAAAATTTCGTCAGTCATTCCGCTAATGATAGATGATGACCCAGGATCAGTGTGCTGATGCGCTGTAATACTGTATTTGATGGGCGTCCAAGTTCGGTGGTGGGCGTCCACCAGGGTAAACAACACTAATTTCGGCGGCTACCCCATTCGCTGGACGCTCGACGCGCGCGTGCTGGACGAACGTTCCGTTCCGAATACAGCAGAGGAAGGGTGTGGCTTATTAATATCGATATCCGTGTCGCGCGGTCAGCAGAAGCAGCGGAAGGAGATCGGCGACGCTGCGGGACGAGTTCTCAATTCGCACGCGATGCGCACGCGCCCAGATTTTCCACGCAAGAACGCCTTGCGATGTTTGGGAATGAGGCTCTGGAGAATGTTGGTGTCACGTGCCAGGATTTATGGGACAGTTGTTGTGGATTATTTCCCTATGTAGGGTAACTTCCAATGATTCGCTCCGCTTAGAACCAGGATCCACTTAGAACCACGAAGATCGCACTCGTTTTGGTTTCTAAGGACAAAAGGTTTTCTTACCTGTTTGTTTTTGGATTTTGGGCAAAAAATCAATAAAGTAATTCAGGAAGTAGCAATCACACGAGGTATACAGTAATACCAAAAGACGGTAGCCTAGCCTAAGAATTACGGAAAACATATTTCTAAAGGCTTCTGAAGAAAAAACAGCTATTGAGCGAGGTCAACCACCTTCACGGGGCCCATCATCACTGAGATTACCCATGGTAAACTGTTGACCTATCCAAGTTCACCTCTTACATGCATCAGTGAAATTACCCAGGGTAAAGTATTAATAGGCCATTAATTTACACTTTGTTAACGCAGGCGTCGACACTTTTATTCTGGGTAATCTCAATGATGCACTCAGACCCCTCACCCTTCAACATGTTTACCCATACGTAACGTATATCCCCAGTTACTACCCATGGGTAATCATATCCATGGGTATGAAATTACCCATCCTTCAATAGCATCACATGATTGATGCGCTATCCAGATTCACAGAGTTCGATGAGATATGCAACAGAATTTAGCCGCTTTTCCATTCTGGGCGATTTCTGAAGCATCCTGGAAAAGGGGTTAACCTTAGCATAACTTCTGGCATCCGAGAAATACCTGGACATTAAATTCAAGATATCCAATGCTGGATAGCTGCAGTCTTCGTTGATCACAACAATCTGCGCGGCATCATTCCAGCGATATAATTTTGATACGTATCGATTGATCGAGTTTTTTCTTGTCATGGAGAGGCTGCAGCAGCGAATCCAACTGGGTATGTTCCGCCCATAATCAATACGTACCTCGAACATTGTCACCGGAAAACTACGACCTAAGGTGCTGCACTCGAATAAAGTAAAGCAGCAATTTCTTCTTTGCCATGTGTGCACATAGACATAAGAAAACGGGATTTTCTTATTCTAGATGGCATTTTACAGCTGAAAACAGAACAGGAAGAGGATGGGAAATATCATACCCGTACATAGTATTACCCATGGGTAGCAAATGGGTATAGACTACGACATGTATGGATAGGCATATTGCTGAATGCCACGTAAAAGGCAAATTTGGGTACGCTAATACGCTTACTACAGGTTATCCCAATGATGCATCTGGGACCAGAATTTCTGGCTTACGGTTTAGTGCCTTCTGGAATGGGATTCATGAAACGATAACTAAGCAAACCAACAGTGGATAGCGTGATTGGCTTCGGTATAGACCATGCAATGCTAAGAGACGCAGCAAGCGAAAGTTGGTTTGCTTCCCTGGCTTCTCTTGGTTTTGCGTTTGTGGAACCTAGTCCTGGATTCTCTATTTTTCTCGATTGTGAAACAGTAGAAGTGAGTCTTAGTTCTGGAAATGCATTAGCTTTTACCGCTGAAGTTCCCATTCCTTGCTATGGGATAAGCAGGCGCATAAACGATTGCGCGGCTGTGAAAACCGTGACCACATAAAACCGCAGCTGAAAAACGTGGGCAACGCTTTCTGGGTAATAAACCGTGACAGGGACGAGTTGCTATCCAGAACCTGTATGGGGCAACACATACGTGTCACATCAAACATGACTTCTACTGAGAAATTTCAAAGAAGAGCTAGATTTAAGAACAGAGCAGAGATTTACGAAATTCTAGAGAATTACATGAGGGTTCCAGTTGAGAAAATATCGCATTGGAACATGAACTTGAAATTGGTTAAATTAGGGTGTGTACGTGCACGTGCACGATACCATATAGCAGAAAGTTATTTCTCTTTACTTATTGTGAAAATTCAACTGTTAAGCATGTTAGAAAGAGACCAGTTGACTATTTCCCAAATGAAGGAGAATAGGTGGAAGAAGGATGTGGAACGTTTCTCTCCACTTGTCGAAACCCAACTGTACGAAATCAGGCCCTCCTGAAATCATGCTCAATAACCATTCAAATCAGTGGTTTGGATTGGGATCCTTACAAATAAGGAGAATCCATTTACCTAAGCTCGACCGTAGAATGTGCATGTTTCTTCCACACGGGACCAGCCGCTTTCGAACAGTTCGCATGTGCGCGACGGTTGCGCCGCGAAGAAGTGTAAACAGAGCCATATATGTGGCTTCCGTTTCTACAGTTACCATTTTATTTTTTTTTGACATATAGTTTTTTAAATGTTGTATATCCTACTGTACTTGTATTTTCCCTAGCTATTAATTCTCCCCTTGGCGAAATATTATTTGTGTGTGCACGGTTGTGCCTGTAGGGATCAATCGTTATTGCACATGTGAGGACGAAGCCGCGCCGCACTACCTACGCGACGCGGCAGACTAGCTGAACGATTGCAGTTCTCGAACGTGACTGCTGATTTGCACGTTCGCCCACCACTAATTTTCTTATATCCGTGTATCCAGATAGCAGCGATCTCATTCGAGCCAGAGGATTACAATCTTTAGTTGACTTGCCGCGCCGCGCAGGTGGTGCGACGCGGCCTCGTTCTCAAGAGAGCACTAATAACTGATGCCCTCTGTGTAGTGTATGAACAGCTTGATTTCCACAACCAGGAACGACAAGTGGCCCTAACCGATCAATAATCAGCTCTGATCAATAAGTATCCTTATCACGAAATAAAATTAGTTAGGAATTTTCTTTTTGTAAGACGGGCTCCACTCTAACCACCTACTCTATAGCGCTTTTTCGTAACACTTCTCGTGGCTTATCACACAGCATCAGATGCAAACACAGCGAAAACAGGTGAGATGGTGTGCTGATAAGGCTGACTGAAGACCATACAATGCGAAAGTACGCATTCCGGGAGGAGCGCCCGAGTTATAGGTGCGGTACATTGAATGAAGATCGAATGGATTAGACCTACTGTCCTCAACTTCGACGTTTGTCCAAAGAAAAAACGTTTAGATGATCTATGTTTTTGGAAAAAAACAGCTAAAACTGGTTTGAAATCAATGTTTGGAAAGATTAGTGCATTTACGAACCAACGCATGAAAATAACAAAGCGGCTGCCACGTGAACGTGGAAAAACAACTTGAAATGCCAAAGATATGTGGAGTATGAACTGTTACAAATTATGAACAGTTACATTTGAGAATTTCGCATCTGATCAGTAACACTGACATTGCAAAACTGTAATTCTCAGAACGATATTCACAAAAAAGTAGAAAAAAAAACTAAGAATTAATGTCCGAAGGAAAGACAACTATTAATTTTTCACCCTAATCCGATTCTAGGGTGCGATCCACTCCGGAGGTGTGGTCTATCTGCGTTTCTCACCGGTAACCCACAATGAGATTTTAAAAAGAGAAGTATGGTACATGGGTTCTATTTATTTATTCATTTATTTAGTTATTTATTCATTCATTTTGAAGCATGGATCCAGAGTTTCATCAAACATGGTTGGTACTTCCTATAGAAGTACCATGAGACATGAATTAGGCATAGACTTGTCAACGATATTGCCGAGAGTAAAAGTATTGATATCTGAGTTAACGGTGGGTAAGTTTGGGTTGCTAACCCGTTCACCCTGGACGATCCCATGATGCATGCGTAGAACCTGGACTCTTTTTCTGGCACCCATCAACGCCCCTTCCCACGAGAATGATCATCGAATTATTGAAATCAGGGTGCGGAGGGTTTAATCAAGAGAGAGCGGTATGGCTAAACCCCGTGATTGGTTAATCTACGCTACTGGCCAATGGCAGAGCTCGTCCCTACCCCCGTCTCTAGGTATAATGCGCCATTCCCTCAGAATCCTGCCGTTACCCATGGGTTTGGAACTACCCGTCCTTTAAGTGATGCATTCGAACATCAGTAACTGCAATTTCCAGTTGGATTTTAATACTCCCTGCCTATGAGCAATCATGAGTTTGTCGCTAGAGCGCGAAATCTACCCCTTGGTACTTGTAAATATGAAAAAGTGAAATAGATCACAATCACGCTTTTGAAACCACATTTTTGTGTGAAATAATGTTGTTACTACTGCTGGTGAGGTATGTGGACAACAGAAAAGTGGGCGTGACCAGATTTGATAATTTGGTTATCTCAGCTATAAAACTCTTCAATTTGAAGCTAATGAGCTAAAAGTCCTTTGAAATAGGGAGGAAGAAAGTAGACAACCTACTTCCATGCAATACTTATATACTCGCAATTTACTTAACCGTAAAAAGCGCAATTTCTTTCACATGACCAGGCTGCTGGGCTAGGGAGAGGCGGCAGTATAGGAGGGCATGGTTTTTATGGCGTTGATCTACTTACATGAAGTAAAAATGTCGCAAAAATCCATGAATGAAGCTTGCAGAGAACAAGTGGGCTCGTTGAAAGTTTCTGTAGCGCCAATCCACTTGCACAAAAGAAACGTATCTCAAAAGTCCATAAAGTCGACGAAGAGCGAAAATCCGAGAAGGCCCATGTACCCGAGGTGGTGAGCACTTGAAAATTCTTTGAAATGCCTATGGTTTCCGGCACAGTTGATGTTTTTTTTTTGCCAGAAAATCCCGGAATTTTCAGTATCCGCCTGCTGGATACTCTTTCGCATCCCCTCCTCAACATCGAATCGGGAGCGCATCGAGCGAGATCTCCCACGTCGATCGCGGCGTCGCAAAACTTGTGCGTCGTCGAACGAGCGGGGAACCCTCGCGCGTAACACTTGAGACAACGCCCGAAACAATGCGCCATAAAGCAGAGATCAGCAGCGCCGCCGCTACCGCCGAGCTGCTGCGGGCGGCCGGTCGGCGCAGGAAGGCCGGCAGCAGATCATGCTGACACAAGTGACAAGTGGGGCGACACGTCGCTGGAACACCCAGGAACAGCATAATAGCACGGGGAAGTAGGTGACGACCATGTGGTGACGTACGTAGTCGTGGAGGAACAGGGGGAGGGGCGGGCTGGCGGGTGCGGCTGACTGGTATTCGAGGAATTCGAACCGTGTGACAGAGGGTCGACGTGACGTTTACTGCACGCACGCACACACACAGACACACAGACACTCTTCGGCATGTGTCGTTTTACAACCTCGCTCCGGCTCAGAGTAGAAAATCGGTTCGCTTTAGACATTTTTCTTTCCGGATAGCGTCCTGGCAGGCTGTTGATCCGCCTTTATCCACATTTTATTTATCTCCGAAGCTTCTGGACCTCCCCGAAAAGCCTACTCCGGTGATTTACATCGAATTATCTGAAAATCGGTGTCTGAACGCTTTTTTTTTGACAAAAAGTGAGTTTGCGAGGGGCATCTAACATCGATCGATATATTGATCTGTCCTACACGTTCTGACGTGCCCACATGCCGCGAGCACTTTGACTTGTTAGCCGACAAGTTATTGCATTAGTTACATAAGAAATTAACAGATCAGAACATGTAGGACAGGTCAATATATCGATCAAAGTGAGATGCCCTCCACTCCATTTTCCCGTTTCTAACATCAATCGATATATTGATCTGTCCTACACGTTCCGACTTGCTGGTTGACACGTCACGAATTTCACAACGAGTTCTGTACAAAATTGCTGACACATATTCGCTTGCAAAGCCTCGTATTCTTCTTGATGCAATTGATCGAACAGGTCAAGACTTGGTAGCCGACGCTGCTGCTGTGGTGGACAGCCAGCATAGCTAAGAGCGCCCCGCCCACCTTCTCCAACTTAACCCTTCCAAAAAACAAGGTTTCCGTGAATTTTATGACATTTTATACACATTGTTGGGATCAACGTAGCGAGTGGATGCGGTACTTACTGATATCTCCAGAAAAATGAAGTGAGACACTGCCCTTAATGTGCTTCTCTTATCTTACCCCTCAAGTTCTAAGAAGAAATTTAAAATAATAAATTGTGAAAGTGGGATGAAATTTGAAAAATGAAAGCGAAATGTGTAAGGAAATGAAGGTAGAGTAGGCTAGGTAGGTACATATGTAGGATGTCATTATCAAGTATTAAAATTGGTTATGTAAAGCTTATAGAAAAGTTTATGAAGTTGACATGAAGTTTTCGTGTAAACTACGAATAATGATGCATGTTACCTGCAGAAACCTTGCAAATAACTTGCAGAAAGGTTGCATGTAACAGTCGTCCGCGACGCAGTCATTTTTTGTTTCCAACCTCTCTGCAGGTTACATATATGGGAGCCTGAGGCCACCTCTCTCTCTCTCTCTCTCTCTCTCTCTCTCTCTCTTTCTCTCTGTCTTTCTCTCTCTCTCTCTCTCTCTCCCTCTCTCTCTACTTGCTGCTATCTTCACCCATTTGTTGCTGAATCTCTCTCCTTCTAGCTGCAGTTGAGAAGTGATGGTGGGAGAACGCCATTAAGTGATAGGCCCTAAACTCGATGTATTACTGGTATTTTTCAGAAATTTTCCCTGCTGACATATGTCGAGCTTAATTGCTTCTTCTTCTTTTTTTGAAGGAGCGGAACATTTGTAGACGTACATACAAATTTATTCTTCTCCAATAGAAGAACAGAGCAAAAGCACCGTTTGTCACTACTTTCGGAATGTGAACGTAAAGATTTCACACGCAAAAACTGTGGGGCAACCACGCACTTTGTCGTTCGACCACCACCTGGGTGGGTGAGAGTTTTTGACGATCCCCACTGCAGCGCTTCTGTTTTTTTCCTCCTTGAATATTTGAGATAAAATATATATAAATGATTACCCATGAGAGACGTTGTCTCTACCCATCAACTTACCCTGGAGACGCATGTATTGCTGAGAAAACCCAAGGTGAATATGTTTAATCCGGAAGCTATACTTAATTTTCATATGTTCTATAGTCAGTTCAGTTTTAGTTTTATGCATAAGCCTTAAACGAAGTCTAAATGTTAACACCTCACAAAATTACCCATCGCTAATCCAGCGTCAATGCGCGTACCCTGGGTAATGACAATGATGCATTCGGGCACTAGAAAAAAAACTGAATTTCAGTGGGCACTGGAAAAAAAACCCAAAAAGGATTACATAGAGCACAGGTACATATATCCCGAAAAAGGAGAATCATTCTCTTTGCACTGAAGCTACTTCTCGTCTTTTTCTCCAAACTTCCTGGGAAAATTATTCGACTGGAATGTATTTCTCTTCTGTCCATTGTTCTCTTTTTTATCTTCATTCATATTTATTTAATGCCTTTCTTTTTCTCTTCCACTCTCACTTCCATCGTTGTTCATTTGTGTCATTTTAATTTCTAGCGCTGCCTTGAATCACCGCATTTTTTCGGTTGCTAAAATTCGTGAATGTTCCCTGAAGGACCATAAGCTCTCGAGTGACCCAGACTGGAGAGGTTTCCACGCAAGACTTAAGCGTTCCGAATGGATGAATGAATCCGGTAATCTGGCCTTTAAGGGTTAGAAATGAAAAATGCGAGAAATGTGACGAATTTTACAGGATTTAACTAGCCACTATGGCTTGGAAAAACAATTTATTCTTAAAAACAAAAATCCGAATGAATATTCGATTTCGAGCGAAATCTGATCATTCAAAAGTGAGAAAACTACCTACATTTCCTACTTCCTTATGTATTGTCGTTCCTTCAGGGCAGTAGGCTCCTGTCTTTGTTCCGGTTATTTGAATTTTCGACCTATTAGAAAGTGAAATTTATTCATTTTTATTCGAATGATTTATTCAATCCTGAGCTTGCCCTTCCAAGGTATTTTCAGACTTTTCAGAAATGTTTATAACGTTGATCTAGAGGTGATAAGAATGCGGAAGTGCCCGCTTTGGCCAGGATTCGATACCGGGCCGAGTGGGGGCACAGTGCGTATTTTGATAGCTGGTCATGAACCTTAATCCGTCCGGTTCTCGGAATAACAAGGCCAGGCCGATTACCATAACCGGGGCTGGGGTGTGTCTATCACCACAAGGATAATACGACGGTAACCAATTTATTCAACTTTGGGTGGAAAAATGGTTGTTAATTATCCAATCCTGGTGAGATTTATCCACTCTGCTGTCGAGTATGTCCATGTTTTAAGGACATACAGGTCAGGTTTCGTTTTTTTTTCCAGAAATAAACTTTATATGTGTCTAGGATCTCCAGAGGCGTGTCCTAGGACGAAAAGGTGCCTCGGGAACTCTACACGGCTTGGCCTCTCGTCTCCATGTCCTCGCGGCGTCAGACAAAATAAACATCATATGCACCTCCCCGGAGACCAGTTCTGCACAGAGTTCATGTTGGCCGAGTGCCAACTCGAGTAGTTCCTGCTTGTTGCTGATCTCTAGTCGGCCGGATCTCTCCATTTACCCCGCTATTTCCGCCCCGTCTCTATCTCGGGTGCCCCTCCTCATCGCCCGTCTCGCGACGTTCTTCGCAGCGCGGGCGGCGCTGACCACGCCCTTACGTTCAGAGCGCTGCCGCTGCGTGTTTTCATCAGTTTCCATCGTCCCACCCTTTTTCGACCTGTTCCCACCCTCCGTGTCCCCCGTCCATCATCCACCACGCGGGGCCCCGCTCGCTGCGTTTCCGCATCCTTCGCCGCCATCGCCGCTCTGTTTCTTCTCCGTCGGTCATCTTCCTCCCCGGGATCCTCCCTGTCACAGTCATTCCGCCCCTCCCCCTCCGTGATGGTCTTTGACGGGGAAATCTCAAAACCGCAAGGTCAACACCAGCACACGCATTGAGAATCGATCATATGTGTATGTATGTATGTGCCGGGGTGTCCCGTGTTTCAGGCAGGTACATTCGGCATCGGTGGGGCGCA
>JARK01001337.1:1496821-1508437 GCA_000688135.1 Ancylostoma ceylanicum | reverse complement strand
TGGGAGGGAGGGGGGGGGGCAACTTTTGGTTGTAGACGGCATTGGCTGGCCAGTGGGTATCCCGATGCTGTTCCGGAATGAGCGCAAGGAAGGCTTCCTGCACGGGTGAAATCTCCATCCCAAAGGCTTTGGGTCATGAAGACTTCTGGGCATTGAGAACCGCCTTCTTTTTTCACACTTGCTTTTAATTTTTTTCTTTCTCTTTATCCCTTTTCCTCTCTCCTCCCTCTCTTCCTCCTCTTCTAATAATTCATGATCGTTTATGGATTTATTATTTATTTATTCATATTTGTTTGGTACAGTGATGAAACGTCAATGATTTTTCCCTTCCCTCCCATCACTGAATAATTTCCTGTTTCTCTGTTCATCCTCGTTTTTCCATTCCATTCACTGAATTCCTTTTTGCAAATCGATCCTCTTTCTTCTCCTATCATTCAGCGGCTTCTTCATCACATGACGATACTCCTTATTCTAATCCTTTATGTTTTCTTTTTTTCCTTGACAAATTTCTCCATTTTATTCCTCAATGAAATTAAAGAACTTTATTGCTTGTAGATCATTTCTGATACGATCGGCTGTGGGTCGCGCTTCATAACCCTTCCCATATTTTGTACACCTTTTCACACCCTTCATGCTAACGGTGATCGCCTACTTTTTTCTTTTTTTTCTTTTTCTTTCGCTCACATTTTCACCAGTCTCTTCGATTCATCAGTTTTTCCCCCAAGGCGACTACTACGTGCCTACACTTTGCTGGTATTGAGCTCACTTTCTCACTTCTTTTTCTTCTTCCACATATTCTTTGTCGTTACCGTTTTTCAATTTTTATTTTCTCTTTGACCAATTCGTATAAAATTTTTGCTACCACACTGATTTCTTTTCTTTGTTTCTGGAAATTTTTTCGTTATTCCTTTTCGTGTGCCACTTCTAATGTTCTCTTTATTACCGTGGATGTCGAGTTACTCTGGTAAAATTCCTCCTCTTCCTTCTATCGTTTAGCGAATTCTACACACATGTATCACATTTTCATTCATTCCTCATTTATGTGCCGTACTTTATCCTTCCTCCTTTAAAGGCCGCATGCATTGAGATTACCTAGGGTGGGAACAGCGCTCATATCACCCAAATTTACCCATCGTTAGCGCTGGCGTCAACACCTTTATCCTGGGTAATCTCAATGATGCACCCAAGGCCAGGATTTCTGCAAATCTTTTATTCGTCCTTGGATGATTTTTTTGGGTAGAATCGGTTGGATTTTATGAAAAACACTTAACGTGACGTCAAAATACTGGTTTTTGATTGAAAAAGAACAAGTAAGTAGGACTAAAAGTAGAAAAAAATGGTGCTGATCTGTAGGTCAACTGTAATTTGAGCAGTAAAGTTTGTAACCGATTCTGTCATTGTAGGGACTTTTCTCAGTGGATCTATGATATTTGGGTAGATCTTTAGGATTACCTGGGCCTGGATGCATCACTGAGACTACACAGGGTAAACGTATCGACATTCGTGTTAACGATGGGTTAATTTGTGTGGTGTTAACACGCTTACCCCGGGTAATCTCGATGATGCATCCGGGCCCTGTTCTACCCAAATAAAATTTAATACTAGTTGGTCCAAAAGTCTTGCACCAGTATTCACTCTTCGATCCAGAATTTGTTGTCCAGATTCCACCAGTCCCTATATGATCAATAATGTTGTGATTGCTTGAGAAAGTGTGAAATTTGGGACAAGACTTTTGGGCCAGCCAAATTCAAATGAAGTACTATTTAAGGTAATAAAGTAGCCATCCAGAATATGGCGCATTTTATGCATTTGGGTAATTTTTAGGGACTGTCCTATAAATAATACCTATATTCGTTTCTTTGAACAGTGTTCAATCATTTAACCAATTGCGGTCGTTACGTGATCTATTTGGACTTTTGTATCCTATATATGGATACTTATATGGATACTTTAACCTCTGACTAACGAGACTATATTCATTGGCGAGCGCGATCGTCGACAACTTCCTTGCGATTTCGCCCTCCCGAAGGTCACACCCATCATCATCATCATATGAACACGCGTGTGTGTGTTGCTGATGGTGGTGTGGTTGGTGGTTGGGTGGTTCTGGTCGATCGAATTTCCGTTACTCTCCCTGGATTCTTTTCCCAGTGATTGTCGTCGTTCCGTCCGTCGTTTCGTGGCTACATTTCCCCACATCGTCGCTAAGGCTTCCCGGCTAAGATCCACAATTTCAGATCGATCGCTCGCTTATGTTCAACAACGAATCGTTCAGTTCGAGCGTCTCAACCACAAGTTCCACGTCGTCGTCGCATTTCTCCGTCGAAAACGTCGTACATTTCCCGAATAAACCGCGACTGTCGATTGATGCCACCGCCAGGGCGACAAACGCCATACGGCTATCGCCTGGATTTCTCGAAGCAGGTGGGAATTTTGTCCTGGATGAGCTGGATTCATGTGTTTCCATTTTGGAGAACTACTTCTAGAACTCTTGACAGTTTTTTCTATGCTGAAATTGCCATCGTAAATTTGCATGTGAAGGGTGGAGGTCCATGAATCATCCCACTATTTGCCTAACGCTTTTTCTTATTTGTTTACATGGTCGCATTCCTTTATTTATTTGTTTGTTCATTTAATATCAAGGCATCCAGGTAAATGAGAGAAAAGGTAATGAAACTAGGAAATAGTACAATACTAGTATACTGTTACAGTTGTGAAATATATACCAAAAATATGCAAAGGAGGGAGTGTTTTACTGTAATGATACCATTTGACCAAAGGACAACATTACCGTACGATATACCGGTCCATATGTGGAACATCCCGGGTAAATTTGTGGTTTCCCATCCCACTTTTGAAATTGAGGTCTGATCTATCAAATTTCCGCTGTATTACCTAGGAGTGTATCGAGTTCAGGGACCGCATGCATCATTGAGATTACTCAGGGTAAACGTGTTGACACTACTCAGATTTACCCGTCGTCAACACGGGTGTTAACACCTTTACCCTGGTTAGTCTCAGTGATACATCCAGGGGATCTTCATCTCCGAATTCACCCGTAGTAAACACGATTTTTCCGATAAGAATTATAGCTTTTTGGAATTAATCGAAACGTTTGCTACCCAACCATCGGGTTAAATACGAGATAGTTTTTACCTGTCTATCACGCTTACCCTAAGCTCTACGAAGGGATGTCATATCATGTGGTAAACGTTTACTTCAACTTTCAGTGGTGAATACCAATACAGACCCAAGGAAAACATACGGGCATAGAACTCCTGTTTTGATCCGGGAGATTTCCAAAGAATCACATCGAATTCAGATGAAGTTCATGGATAAAAGTACCCTGATTGTGTTAGGGGAATTTTTCAAGGCTCATAGTCCAGATTGGAAATCTTTTGCCAGTAACTTCTTTCATTTTCTGGAAAGCCAATGTTCTGATCTTATTTTGGCATTTTGACAGTTCCCAGGATGATTGCTACCGCCTCTCTATACCAATTTCTCCTCTTTTTTTGCTTTCTCTCTACTATTTTTTGAATTTTTTTCATAGCTGTGCTTTGTTGTGTGGTTTTCACTTTTTCCAAAACTACTGCTAGTGAATGCATCGAAGCTATCAAATTTTGCTCTAAAAATCCATATGAGCACTTTTACATTGCGCTGTATAATTTCTCTCCCTTTTTCACAATTTAAGGGATTTTTGAATTTTTTCCCGTTTCTTCCCCACTTTTTCAGCTGCAACCGAGACCTAGTATTGGTTCTGTCTTGTGATAATCAAAGACTATGTCATCAGTGAAAGGCGAGCTGCAAAGTTGAAGGTGAAACAGGAAATGTATGGAAATAATTTGAAAAAGTAACAAATAAAACAAAATATTTAAAAAAAAGGTGAATGAAGGAAAGAAATAGTTCTGGAGAATGGAAAGTTGTAGAAAGACGTAGCGTGAGAACATATCGGAATCCTTGCTGAACCCTGCTGCTCTCAGGAGCCTAACCATTTATGTAACTGTTTTTTTTTCTTCTTTTTTTTCTTCATTTTTTTGATGTCCATATCTCTCCACAGATTGCATATTCCTTTAATGGCTTTCACTCAAGCAGTACCATTCCGCATGCCCGCATGAAACTTTAAAAATTCATGACTCCATTATTTCAGAAGCTAGATAGACAAGTTTTGAACAATCATGATGAACCAGGCGTAAGCCATCTGAGTTCTGAGAACAACTGCAAAGTGCTCTCTAAAAACGGCCATTTCGGGAGAACCTGATAAATACAGTAAAAAATAGTTCTTTATATGGTGTGAGAACAAATCATAGGTATGGAAATTTTGTTGGGGAATCAAGCAAAAATAGTAAGAATAGAGACTTCTCCTTGAATATGTCGTTGCTGATGCAAGGTCATAGATCAGATCGATTTCGATTTTTCTTTAGAAAATCCTGTAGTACGACGACTTACTGTATTCATGTTCATTACATTTTGTGAACAAAAAGCACGTCAAGTATTTCCAAAAATTGCGATATAATAAATAATGTTTTTTTATATAGCGTGCAGTATTTAATGAGAAACTACAGAGAGAAAGAAATTGTGTGCATGCGACCTGGAGAAGTTACCGTAATCCAAAATCATTTATGTAACGGTTGTAGCGCGTGTCACTACGATGCGTCGAGATGACAATGTTAAAGTGTCTTGCGTTTAGCGTGGAGGATGTCTGGGTTGCCGATTTGTGCACACATTGTTGTGTGCGGGAAGCACTATATATTACTATTACTTTATTATTATTTATTTATATTATTATTTATAGTACTTATACTTATATTGTTATTTATATTAATATTTTTACCTTTATTTCTTACTATTTTTACTATACATTACAATAAGCTGTATGTGATTCAACAAGTTTCAGTAGCGACCTGCAGCAAGGACGATGACGTCTCGAGACGAATCCACGAAGCCACCAGGCGATACAATCACTTTGGAGCGGAGGTGTTCGAGAGGTACGGTGGTAATTTCCATGAGTAGGGGTAATTTCCATGACTCATGCGATGAGAGTTCCGGAAACTCATCAACATCTCTACCTCATACCTCGAACGTAATTGACAGAGGGGTTACAGTAAGTCACTAGTTCAGGTTTCGAGAAGAACTCGGTGCTGGCCCGAAGACATACGAACGATTACGGCATAATTCTATTAGGAGGCGATTAACTAAGGTGAGTAGATCAGTGGTAGATCGAAAATTTCCATAGAAAAATGAGAAAACATGTTGAGGTAATGGTTGCCAATACATATTTCCTTACATGTAATTTACCCTGAAATTTCATGATCTTTCCTACCTTCATCATGCCTAGGCCCTCCTAGGCCCTTCTCTAGGCCCATCTGATTGTTGATCTCAGCCATTATGCTGCCCTTTTACAGGGAAATCCGCCCAGAACCGTTAGTAAGTACTCAGCACCCCCAGAACTGTCAGAAACTGTTAGTTATTCCATGTACCGGCTGCAATTGCGGACTAAGTACCTAACCCGACGAGCAATCGCATTTTTCATAACGTTGGACGTAAGCCAAGCTCACAGTAACCCGTCAATAGTTATCCTTCCTACCTTTATTTTTGGGCCACGTCCAACGCGCAAGAATTTTGTAATGGGCACCACTTTTGCCATGCTTTTCATATTTGAAAAATCCGTCCGAGAGAGTGTTTATGGAGTAAAAAATAATTGAATAAGTAAATAAATAAATAAACAAATAAATATTAACAGACAGATATTTCCTACACTGTATTAATGTGTGAGAAATCAAAGCTTTGAAAAAAAGTTGTTCGTGAAGGTCACGACTTGGTGTCAGACCGTGCATGTGCACGTGCACGTTTAGAGTAGGATGTGGTAGTGACATGTTTTTGAGCTGTGCTGAAACGTCCACATCAGAATATTCCGGAATTTAACGATTTTGTTGCATCCGTTGCGGCTTTTTCTCCTTTTACCTTAGGTTTTTCGTACCTGGGTAACCTAGGTACAAGTGAAAAATTTGCTTAAGAAAGTTTTCATGCGCATAGGTAAAGAAATTAGGTAAGTAAATAAAAATTCACGGGCAGATGTTTTTCACACTGCAATAATGGGAAAGAAATGGAAATTTTGTGAGTGGAACCGTGCATGTGCACGTGCACATTTAGATGAGGACGTGTGAGTAGCACGTACTCGTTTTCTTGAGCGAGGTGGTTCGGATGTGGAAAAACCAAAAAGTGGTTTGCGGAGGATTTGCAACGAACTTCCGTCAGGTGTCCTTCATGCGAAATTCGTGCAGACTCGGTGCAATTTGGATTGACGTGAGATATGCACGAAATTCGCATGAAATGTGCATGGACACCGCACGATATGTGCACGTATTCCTAGGCCTACACTGTGGCTTGCGAAACGACCCGTTTCACTAATAACCGTGAACGTTCTCAGTAGCTGTCGTACGGATCGATGTGGGGGTGGTGCGAAGCACGACCGACCGTAACCGAATTACCTGATTACCCGTCGTCGTGCGGCTGCTGGTCGTCGACGCTTCCGTTCTCCGCCGCGGGCCTGATGTTTCGCGCATTCGCTACGCGGTGTCAACGCTTCTCTGCGGGCTCGCAACGGCCCGCGCTCTCTTCGCACCCCCTGGCAGACCCCATTTCAGCGTGCGCGGCGGCGTCCACACCCAGACGTTTTTTTCCCAGCGCCACCCCGCGCGGCAAAGACCACCACACCCTGTTTGACGCGCGTGTGCGGGCGCCGCGGTGGCCTCCTGGAGGTTACGGTAGCCGCAGGGAGCGAGCGGGCGCAGGGGCGGTGCCCCCGTGAAAGGACACATTACAGCACACATCACACCTACGGCTGCTGTCATATTCATTTACCACGGCCAAAGCGGTGGCGAACTTCGCCAGCTGTGAAGCTGCCGAACTCCACCTGCACGTGACGTGCGAATACCGGCTGGGTAGGGTTCGATGTCGTCATGAGATAAGAATCGGGACAGGATGCTCAGAAATAACCCTATACCCCATCTGAGAACACCTACCGCTGACGTCATTGCACTATGATGTCACCATGATGTGGTTAATTTGTTTGGGATTCCGACCGGTGAACTATGGTGCAGGGGAGTGCTCCTTAAACGGGGCCTTTTTTGTTTCCCCGTATGTAAGACCAGAAAAATTGGTCCCTTCAAACTTCTCTATTGCTTCTATGCCGCCTGCTCCAGGAAAATCTCCAAGGATCATTTAGTGGGGGATCATTCTATCCTTGTAGAACGTTAACTGGGTGTAATGAGTTGTACTTTGAGTGAGAGGCGCGGACTAGGTCTGTGATTGGCTAATTGGATGAATTGACCACTCGTAGAACTCTGTGGCACCGTTCTTTTCAGGTATAACGACCCACACCCAAATTAACTCACCACACTTGTAAAAGTATTTCATACATTTTTTCAACTTTAAAAAAACGCAAAAATTATAATTTAAAGAACCTGAACTTTCCCAAATACCTGAAAAGAACCTGAAATCCCCCGAATACGTAAAAATTCCAGGCTGACAGCAACGATGACTCCGGACGAGCGACCACTTCCTCCGATGCCTCCTCAGTGTGCGATTTTCCTGTTGATGATGAGCCTACAGGTATGCTTTTCCAAAAGCCATCAAACCCCTGAAAATGAACTGTTGAAGTCCAATATCCAATAGAAAACACGGGATTTGGCTGAAACATGACAATGTGACCAATAAATAGTATCATTCCATGAATTGTCCTAGCCGGAAATGATGTAATTCATTGTGCGATTACGGTCTTGCCCCAGTGATCAGTGATCAAGAATAACAGCAATCAGCCTTGAACATCCTTTACATGCTATTCTTAGCGATGTCTTTAGAAATCAAAGGCGCGGCAAGGTCCAAGGCCAAGGCCATAGGCAAGGCGGACATTTCCCCAAAAAAATCAGAGCTCGGGTATGTGGATTTGGCTTCCCGGCCCATTTGGCCAAGAAGTATTTGCCAGATGTGGATAGGTTCCCTAGATGGGGCAAAACTTTCAAGGAATTCCAGCTGAAAATAAATCAGGGGTGGGAAGTTTAGAGTGTAGGACGTGCAGGAATCCAGACTCTGGAATTAGAAACTCAAGGGTATCCCGAGAGTTGGGAGCGTCAGAGGGGAAGGATTTCTTATTTTTATCGTTTCACACCAGAGTTGTCGAGCAGAGTTCCAGGAAAAATTATTCAGTGATGAGAATTTTGAAGGTTACACCTTTATTCCTGAAAAACACCGTGTAAATCGCTTTTTTCGCAAAATCCCATCGTTTTCCGGATAAATTCCTGTTAAATTTCGCGGAACTTATTTCCTTCCTCTCCTTCATAATTTATGTTTATTTTCTCGGAGCCGTCGGGGTTTCCCTTGGGATTCCCACTGAGTTCCGGTTCCTTTCCTGGATTCCAATATTTCCCAGGAATCTAGACGGAGCGTCCTAGGAATTCAGGCGGAAACCGCGGAGTAAAGCGATCAGGGTCTGTATGAAATTATTCATTGAGATTATTCAATGTGAAGCTAATTCAGGGTAAAGCAGACCATTGGGATTATCAGGGTAAAGATGCTTTGGGGTAAAGGAGTCCCGTATTGACGATGGGTAAATTTGTGTGATGTTGACACATTTACCTTTGGTATTCTCGATGATGCATAGGGTCTAGGAGTAGATATCAGAGCGCGCAGAATTTTGAAGAACCCCTGATTAAAAGTTCTGAAACAACCTCCAGGCCCGCCGTAAACAGACTGTTGTAACTTCATTCTTCCCTACTGGAATGTTCCGGAAGAAAACCGATCCAACATCGCTCCTTTCAGCGTTCCTGCCGTATCGCAGTCGATTGGCGTTCGGTTCATCGCAGTCGGTGTACGATCAGAACGACATCTCCACGATTTCCGCTCGGCTTGAACACATCAAAAACGAGTTTTTTGCTGGAAACGACAGTGAGTTCTGGGACGCGCCGCCGATCTGGGGGATGTTTCCGACGAAAAATTTATTTTTAGAACCCTTCTCATCGATGTCCGGTTTTCAAACGCCCACCACCGCATTAGGAGCAGCTATGCAGGATCTTAATATGAAAAGTAAGGATAACTCGAGTAATAGGCGCTCGCATGTCTGTGCATGCTCTCTTGGAATGGACGAGTTTTCCGGTCAGAAAAGAGATATTTTGGCGACTCATTCGCCCAAGCTAGCAACAGATATGTAGTTGTATAGTGAATAAAATAGTGAAACCTACCATATTTTCCTGGAAAACTCGTCCACTCTGTGGAGCCCCGTGGAGCATGGGACCTTCCCACAAGCGCTTTGGGGTTCTCACATCGGTATCATTAATTTTTTTTTCAGGCGCCTTCGCACCAGTCTCACCCAAAAGCCGACCCATACATCATCATCGAGGAATCTCCCAGAAGAGTGGCTATCGAATTTCCGACCTGCTCCACGTGGGTACTATACTTTGGAATATTCGAAAATTTTCATCGAATAATCGAATTTCGAATTTATTCGATTTTTAATTTTTTCGAATATTCGAATTTCGAATATATTCGATTTTTCACTTTTATCGAATAATCGAATTTCGAATTTATTCGATTTTTCATTTTTTCGAATAATCGAATTTCGAATTTATTCGATTTTTCCACTTTTTCGAATAATCGAATTTCGAATTTATTCGATTTTTCCATTTTTTCGATTAATCGAATTTCGAATTTATTCGATTTTTCCATTTTTTCGAATTATCGAATTTCGAATTTATTCGGTTCTTCCATTTTTTCGAATAACCGAATTTCGAATTTATTCGAATTTTCATTTTTTCGAATAATCGAATTTCGAATATATTCGNTCCTTGCACTCATGTGCTTACTCTAACCCAACGGCCCTCTTTAGGGCCACAAATGCTATCGAATACGTGTATGTGTGTTAAATAAATTGTCTCAACGTTGTTTCCATTTCATATGAAATGTATATGTATGGCATGTGCAATATAGTAGTGGTAGATGGTAGTGATTCCACGTTTTCCATGCCATGTTTTCCTTGTGCCCACCTGGCGAATGCTGCATCATGGCAGTGTAAGTTTGCACCTCAAAGTACGGAGGGGTAAGTTCATGGGTGTTTTCACTCCTAATGTTGCTAACTGCCTCAATTGCCTCTTGGAAAGCCTAGTGAAGGATATCACTTGGAATTGACCCTAGTGAAGGATATCACTTGGAATTGACTTCTCATGACTCTTACGTCATCACCTTTTCAGGGCAGAAACGTCGCTTTCTTCTTTCTTTCACACAATCCCATGATGCAATCACATGGGATCGCATCTAATATTGCTAAGATATTTTTATTGTGTCTGGTATGGACGAGGTGAATGGCTTATAATTTTGCCTAACTGTGTAGGATTGGGGTTATGAATGAGAAAGAAAAAGACAGATAGATAGAGTTTGCGATTATTGTTATAATTAGTGAGAAGGCATATATTGAACTCGGGGCGGTTTAAAAAATTTCCAGAAATGTAAATTACCGGTCCTGAGAAAAAACCGAGGTCATAAAGCCGCGTTTGATCCGGATTAGTGGGCAGGGGTAGAATATTTCAGGAAGTTTTCGAAATATTTGGTGACAACCGTGAGGTTGAGGGGTAATCGAGGCACGAATAGGTACAGAATATTATTCTGCATCATTTATTCTTTTGTATTTTGAGGAATTTTTACACTGCAAGGAGTTGTACAAAGATCCCACAAATCCTGTGGATTCTCCACATTCTATGGATGCGAGTGTTTGCCACGGGAAAACTTCACAATAGTCTTTTTTTTCAAATAAAATGCTCGCGCAAATTCCACGCACGATGCACTACTTTATTTCTCATGTATTTTCCGGATTATTTTCCGCACAATCGTCAGAATCATCGTCAACATAATTTTTGATCGCTCGTAAGATTGTAACTTCTGAATCTCTGTACTCTTTCATTTTTCGTAGGAAGAGAAGTTGGAAATATAAGTATGAACCAGTTCTAGCCTAGGAATCAACCAGATCATACTTTCTGTTCTCTGGACCAAATGTTGATGAGCCTATAAGGAGAGCGATTTGTCTTCTTCGATTTATCTCAACCAATTTCATACCTGTTACGGTATTTCGTAACTTTCCTCCATCACTTTTCTTACTGTTCTTGCGCAAGAAGAATGACGTTCTCCAAGTAAAACTTGTTTATTATCAGATGAAACCACGTGACAGTTTTGGAGTAATTGCGTGCTGTATCTACCAAGTACATAATACAAAACCGACGTACATAGGTCGTCTACTTTTACTGTGCTTTTGGCAAGTTATCCTTTTTGAAGCCAATAAAAATGTACTGCCGGATAACTTTATAATTAACTAGACGGTATACCCGGCTTCGCTCGGGAGTTTTCTACCCCCGGCTTTTCACACTGATGCGGATAGTTATTGATACTTATACAATCACTCGAACTGCCCACGAACATTTCGATAATCATTATGTTAAGTATCCTCGGTAGTCCTTTCGTCACCCGCACGTAAACAAAATAACCAGTATAAAAAATTAATCAGATTGGTGCAAAATGATTGTCATATTCGTGCTCAGCGTATTCGATAACCCCAGTAGACATGTCCTCACCGAC
>JARK01001337.1:1480013-1494215 GCA_000688135.1 Ancylostoma ceylanicum | reverse complement strand
ACACACACACACACACACACACACACACACACACACACACACACACACACACACACACACACACACACACACACACACACACACACACACATACAGACTTTCATTTTTATATATACAGATAATCAATGAATAAGTCAATGAAAAAAATTAATGATTAAATTAAAATAAGTGAAAAATGGCTCAACTTCCGTTTCGTATTTTATCCTTATACGGAAGCTGAGCTAAAATCATAGGACTTCCCCCAGTACTCGTCAGTAAGGGAGGGGAAGTCCTAAGCTTCAAGCAAACATAAACATGAGAAAATAACTTATCATCTGGATCCTTAACTAACGGATAACTACAGAATAGGCACTGTACCTCGAGGGGCAAGGAGTTCTACAATTTCGAGATCAGGCAGTGCAGCTGGATTCATCGTTGGGACCCGCCAGTGTAAAAGCGTTGATGCCCGTGCTAACCACGGGTAAATTTGCTACTAGTTAGCATCCCATTGTTGACACGCTTCCCCTGAGTAACGTCACTGATGCGTGCGGCCCTTGGATGTATAATTAAGGTTACCCATGGTTAACATGTTGGCGTCCGTGTTAACGGTGGGCAAAGCTGTATGCTATTATGTATTTACCCTAGGTAATCTCAGTGATGCATGCGGCCCCAGTAGTCGTTCCACGTATCCCACGTAAAAACACCTGATTTGTTAAAATCGTAATCATGAGATTCAACCTCTTCAGCTGCTTGCTCTTCAGCTAAATGTTGCACTATTTCTCCTGTTTTGTTCCGCAATCCTGGAATACTTCTGTCCACACGTGCTCGATGCTCTGATCATAAAAATTTCTGATATTTAGCACCATAAGGGCATTTTTGCGCCCGTTTAACACAGTTCTTGTCGAAAGGATGGACGGATTGCGCGTGCGGTTTCATAGCGTCGCGGTTGCAAAATCGTAGCGGGACCTTCGCGACCTTCTCTCTTGGAGCAGCTCTCTCTAAATCCGTCATGCGGGTCCCGTCGCGATTCGGCAGTCACGGAATCCGTCTATCTTTTTGAAAGGGACTGTACATACAGTGGGCTACGGTGGTGGTGGCCGAAAAGCACACGGTGCGACCGCACCGCTCATGATAGAATCGTCGGTTCAGTGGTGAATCTGGGTTCTCTTGATGCTTGCTGACCACATTTGATATTAGCTAATAGGAAAATTAACTGACTATCACGAAAACCCCATATTTTTTCGTTCCGGAGAAGATTCCTGCTCGAGCGACGCGGTCGCGCTGCGTGCTTTTGAGGGCTGCGCAAAGGCCACCATCTTTTGTTTTACAGTAGTAGTGTTTTCTGATGTTCGCTGTCACTATTTTCTTTCGTTCCTTTCAACCTTGTTTGTTATTGATTCTAGTGATTTGCTGTTTTGCGGCACACAGTTCTGGAGTATCCAATAAATAAACAAATAAATAAATAAATAACAAATAAATGAACATGGTATATGATCTGCACATATGCTCCAGCATCTGAAGGAATCTTCTGGAAGTAAGTGACTGATTGCGATTAGTGCCTTTTCCAAAAATAAATGATTTAAATACCTAGAAAAAGCTGTTCCAACCAGTTTCTCAGTCCGACATGATAGTTGTTAGCTGTTTGGCTGTTTTTGGGTGGGATCTATTGAACAACCACGACTGAACAAACAATTCTGTGATATAATTGAGGTACACAGTTCATTCATTAAATCATCACTCATGAAGTTCGATAATCTAATAGTAAATCTAACAGTAATAAATAAATAAATAGATAAATAAATAAATAAACCTCAGTAAGCTTGTTCAACGAGCAATCAATTAATATTTTATCACCGCTCATTAGTCAATTTCACCTTCTCAAAGGCTAAAATTTATTGCGATCATTGATTTATAGCTGTCTTCGAGTCCACAACATGCCCTACAGCGATACTAAATCATCGTTATATCCAGAGATAAGATTGTACAGGTCATAGCCAACATAACTGCTGTTGTGCTACGACTTAGAGCGTGACGAGTCAGTGTGACACGGATCAGTTCCACAATTAGGTAACTGCTGATCGTAAAGACGTCATTACTGTTTAGATAACAGTGTTGCAAATGACTCCAGTTGTCACGTGATTGCATGACGTTGAGTGTAAATTTATTTTGTCTTCTCGGGAACTGTCCATCTTCATCAACTATTTGAGACTTCACTTTTCCACTTTTGTATGACTCATTTGTTTGGGTTCTATTCCAGAAAATGAAATAAATATCGGCCGTGTGAAGACGGGAATGTGTTAGTCTACTTACTGTTGCATATGACAACTTGCACTTCTGTTTATTTTCAGAAGCGTGCTGCACTTATGTCGATAGGTCGATCTTTTATCTTTTGGCTGCCTTCTTTGTAGAATGTTGACCGAATATAAATCGAATAAATTCAATGAATTTGGATAACAATTCGATGATAGATCCAAAGAATCGAACACTCCGGAAGCAGAAAACTTCACAGCCCTAATTTTCGTTCACCTAGAGTTGTAGGGGTCTCTCTCTCTCGTGGGCATCTCCATTTGTCCACTTATTCGAAATCGAATATTCGAATATCGAATCTATCTCATACATCATACGATCAACACACTACTTCTTTGCCTGTTGAGTAGGTTGGATTGTCTTGAAGGATGTATGCCTGGGTCAGGTCAACCACCTTGCTCTTTATTGCACAGTGGGTGGTCTAACGTATAGGAGCTGCCTTGTGGAGGTGCCTCCTTCCCATTTTCCTTACCTTTCCATTTCTCAGCTATGAATTCTTTTCAGTTTACAGTCAGTGGATACTCTTAAGGATTACTCTGGAATCACTGATAATTTGATGATTACGCTGAAACCCACCCTCTCAAGTGAACCACCTAAAAACTTCCTTTTCCGCTATATCAGCGAAATTTTGGTTACACTGCCTCTGCTGTTCTCCCTGTTTTCCACGAACATTTTCCTTTCATGGATTCTTTCTTTTTTCATGGATTCTTTCCATTTTCTCTCTATGGATTCTAGTGGAAAGCACTCCATTGTCCTCGCAAACCTCTGCCCTTCAGCTGATCGATTCCGACGTCTGTTTTTTCCTCACGCCAAGCCCTCAATATTGATCCCCTGTTCCCTCGCCGTTGCATGAGCACCATCCCTCAGTCATACTGGTTCTCTAATTACTGGTAATCAATGTTAATGTGAAGTTTCCGGAGCTTTTCTCTCATTCATTTCTGGTTTCGTAGGAGTTTTCTGGATGTTCATAGTTCGTCGGGAAATTATTCATCTATTTTATTATTTTCCATTAATCGTTCACTTTTTTCTGGGAAACACCATCTTCCTGTTTCTCGCTCTTTCAGATAATTTCCTTGAATTTTGGGAATAGTGGTACCAAGAGAAAAGCCGGAAATCTTTGTTTATGCTATCGTTCTCATAAAAACTACGTGACTCCAAAAAAGTAGAGAACTTTCAATTTACTTCCAAGTACTGAACCTTGAGTTAGGCAAAAAAATTGCCCCACCAATTTCCACAGATGTAATCGAAACCCCCTGGAATTTCTCTTGTGTAGGTCCTCACCTAATCAGCCATTATTTTTCGTTGTGAAACCAGTCAATGATTGTGTTTACTCAACTGACATGGGAGTAAACCGTCGGCTGAGCCGGTAGTTCTGTAAAATTGACGTTTCGTGTTCATCATCCTAGCTGTCCCGCACTGTCGGGAGAATTCCAGGATATTTCAGGTCTCCTGTTGCGCTCGAAAGCTTCTAAGGTGTCTAATACTACTTATCTGGGGGGTTTTAATGCTGCCGTGAAGTATTTTGTGCTAGATTATCTGAGCTCGCATCAATACTTTTACTCGAGTACAAAAATGTACGCACCATCTACTTTTCTCCGTAATGTGTTTCACCCGGGAATGTAATAGTGAAGATATTATAGAAAGAGGGAACGAGAGAAATAGTGCTGTATTCGGAGAGGTAAGCGAGAAATGCGGATCATTGGCACAAATACTCAACTATCTTTTTTGTTGAAACGGACAATGGCAGGGCTGCTAAAAACTATAGCCTTTTTTTAGAAGAAATTCTCGTTCTTCTGGTTTTTTTACGATAAATATCTTTCGTTAACTCACGTTATGCCATGTTATATCTTCGCTGACTTTTAAACACTTCATCAGGATGTTTCCTGGATGTGTAATTGCTGATTGTTAGTCAGCTGTTTGCATGTGCGTTACCCGCTGACGAATTGCTCATGCGTCATTGCAGTGTTCGGCGGAACTTCGACGTTTCCGGACGACATCACTCAACTTTCATTTGTCATCTCACTTTTGTTGATGTTCATATATGATGTCTGAACCTGTACCATTAATTTCCATGATGGTTTCACTCAAGAAGATTAAGATCCTAGGACATGTTCTTGTTTTGAGAAGTGGCAAAGATAAGCTTTCGACGACCTTGAAGGGCATTTATGTAGGATGACATGGCTAAGCACAAGGAAGTGAGATAGCTGACGTCAGGATTCTCTGTAAGCTCTTTTTCTAGGAGCTTCCTTATCCTTTCGGAGTAACTCATGCTGTTGTAGTAGTTTTTATCCAGCACCCTTGGATTTATTTCCATCATCACCTAACCACCAGAACGTTCTCATCTCAGGAAAATTTTCCACTATATTCGTTACATTACCATAATAATTTGTGGTCTTTGCCTAATTATCATTAGAAATGGTAAAACATCTGGGAAAAGGCAAGTTTCAATTCCAAAATATCAGTCGAGATGTGATGAGTGTTTCTACCCTTCTAGCCGAAAAATTGTTTTAATCAACTCCTAGCGGTAGAACGGTGGAAATTCATCAAAAGTTGGGTAGAATCACTTAATTTTACCATTCATTGTCAATCAAAATTGCTTTTTGTGAGTATATCTGGAATCATCAGCTTATGGCTTTTGTGGAGTATGTTTAGGAATTTAATTACTCCTCTTTGAAAGTCTTCCGATGTATGGTTTCGTCTGGATGAAGTCCTGCGGCTCAAGTAATGATATTATTATGTATCACGTATTCGGTAAACCAAAATATTTTTGTTACTGCTACTGGAGTCATCAAACTTTCTCGTTTCCGCTGTGTGATTAATGTTTTTAAGGATTCCAAAAATTTCACAAACTTTTCCAGTAGTGAAGATATGGTATCACCACGACCAAGGAGCTGTGCCTCAAGTTTCGTGGAATTTACTCGGTACAACTACCGCTAGGTCTTAAGCATCTTTCTTCATCAATTCTCATAACATTTATTTATTTATTCATTTATTTATTTATTTTCATGCACTCATGGTGCGTCAAAAAAGCAGTGCGCAATGGCAAGTTCATAGTGGATCCAGAAGGCAGAAGTAAAATAACAGAAACATTAATCCTGGAACGGAGGTGCCATTCCGGCGTAGTATATGACTTACTATCATGTGACCACAAAAAGTTCACTCTTATTCCTTCTTCTCTAAGCCTGGGTATTTTTTCCAACTTCTTTCATTCTGGCATTCATTTTAACTCTCATTTTATTAGTTCTAACAGATCTGCTTGGCATAATGTTATTATTAAGAATACTTTTTTTTTCTTTTCTGCGCCATGCTTAGTATGGTAGAGTTTTTTTTCGTCTATTCTTTGCTAAATGTTCATTTATTGTTCATTATGCTTTTCATCACAGCCAGTCAGTCATTCATCATGAAAAGAAGGGATGAAAAAAAATAGATGAAAAGACCAGCAAAACTTCCTGGGAAGATTATATTTAATGAAGGGTTGCGAACTGGTTTACATTTGGTTCTTTCGATGCAGTTTATCTATCTAATGTTCCACGTTATCCGGCCTTTGGCACTCTTTTACTTGTGCTCCACTTATTTCAAACTTATCTCTATAGTTTCTGACGGTTCCTAGTTTCACTCTATCGATCTACCTATATCTCACGTTCTCATCATTTATTCCCATGATTTATTTCTCTCACTGTGACAGATATGACTTATTTACAGAAAGAAAATAGAAGTAAACGAAAGAGCACATAAAATGTGTTCTCTTCGAAAACTAGTTTTCTGCTGTTGTAATGTTTCTTATAACATTATTCTAACATTACAGTGTATGGTGCACGTGTACTGGGTATAATTTTAGAACAGTCGGGCGGCGATTACTGGTACAGTCATAGATTTCTTCTGAGTATGTTGTTTTCTTGATGTTTAATGTATTGCGATCGACCGGATGATGACTTTTCGCGTTTCACACGTTGGAGCAGTTGTCGGCAGCGCTTATTTCAACGCCAGACTTTCTCCTGCTTATTTGTTTTCCTAATAAAGTTCATAAACCCATTATGTCCTCTTATCTTATCGCGTCAAATTGCACGTGCACAACGATTCTACATGCGTATTTTAATATTTTTGTGCGTTAAATATTTTTTAGAATATTTAAAGTGCCGTTAATAAGACTGCCACAAGCGGTCCGGGGTAGTTGCTACATAATTCCCAAGAAAAGATTTTATATATTTGCTTTTTTTTCTGAAGTTCATCATCGCCATCCCACTGTTTGTCGAAGACATCCGGAAAATTTGTTTTCAAAACAAATGCCACTCTTATCAGTTTTTCTACTGAGCCGCGTTTTATCAACTCAGAATGTTTCGCTAGTAGGCCACTCCTATATTAGCGTGCCAAAAATCTTTGTGTGTGGTTATTGTATTTGTATTTGTATTTGCATCTCTATTTGTATTAACTGTTTCTACCCTCTAATTCCTTCTGTCAAAGCCCCAAAGAATTTTCCACGGAATTTTTCTTCTCTGGGGAAAGGAAGCCTGTCATAGTTAAGGTTGGGTATTGCATTAGATATATTCGAATGCGAAAGTTCGACTTCGAACAAGTTGAAAAACTAGATTTCCGAAGGAGAAAGAGAAAGAGAGAGAGGGGGGGGGGGAGTAGAAGCGAGCGGGAGAGAGGGAGAGGGAGAGGGAGAGGGAGAGGGAGAGAGCAATGCCACTTTGAAAAGAAAGTTAAGAAAAGTTATAGGACTTTTTCCAAATGTTCGAACTTCTCGAATCGGGTCTCGGATTATTAATTAGTTTGCTGGAATTGTTTGGGTTTTATTCGCTCCTAGATTACGTATTATCACACTTTAACTCCTCAGACAAATTTTCGGAACGACCGCAGCAGAAAACCAGAAGAACCGACAGGTGACATGGGGTTCTTCCGGTTCTCTCAGCCTCATACGTACACCTTGTGACATATTATACTACAATGCTCCAACTTACGCCCTCCAGGACGCCTTTGCTAGGTTAACAAAAGTGAATGATTGGCGCTTTGGTGAACTAGGTTGCGTGCTATCGAGAGCCCAGTGCTATAGAAAAGAAAATTTACTGCGCGGGTAGCTTGTTTTTGAGAGGCGTATGCTAGCGCTTGATCAGGCTGAATGTTACAATGCGACACTTTGCTTATTTTGGCGAATTAGCAACAATTTCTTGAAGTTATTTCCAAATATTCGTTCGCTGCCAACTCCTTCAGTAACTTATCTCAAATGGAAAGAACTGAAAATCATGGGAAAGTGCCATTATTGACATATTTTTCTTCTTATTTTTCCAGCATTGCCTGCTTTTTCGTGAACTACACGTCGAAATTAGGGAGAAGCACATTGCTTCTTTAGCCTGAGTTAGTTCTTCTTTCAGAAAATCCTCTCGTTATCCCAGCTTTTTCTGTCACATTGATGGATAAGTCGATCGCTTTTTGACAGCATCTGCTGGTTTTGAAATTTTTTAATCAAAACAATTTCATCGTCATATGAATTTTTTCAATCCACTTAAGGTTAAGAGATGTCAGCAGCAAAGCGTTCTCTTGTTTCTGAAATTCAATGAGGATATGACAATCAGACGCAGACATCATTTTCCATTTGGTTCGCTAAATGGAATTCTGAGCTTTATCCTATTTTCCCTCAGTTTTTTAATAACCGGTGCGCTCCGATCAGGCTCAGGATTATTCCTGCAATTTCTAATCTTTACTGATTGACATGATATGTGACTACTCCGTTCAACAATGCGAAAACAATACTCTCTGTGACGAGCTTGCATCATTTTCTTATTCAAATGCGCATTTTGTGCGCATTCCCTTCCTGATTTTCTGTTCTCTTCTCCACGTTCACTTTCTTGTTATTGTCTGAATCAAGTTTCTGAACAATGTCTTCATCGAGCGTTAGAGCGCTGGAGGCGGAAAGTGCGGGAATTCCTATCTTCACATTGACTATGTTGTTGATAATAGGGTCCACTCATATAAGTTTTTCTGTTTAGAACGCTCTTTCAATGCAAAACTAGTTTATTATAAATCTCTCTTGCTCTCAGTACCTACGTATGTTCCTCACAATTCAATCTCTTTTACCACTTGATCGGCATCGTGTGAATTTCTGAGAAGCTCTAAAAAGCAGTGGCAGAAATGTAGACGACTTTCCGAGAGGAATAAAGAAGAGCGGTGAAAAAAATGGCGACCATTTCGAGGACTGCCTTCTCGTGTGAAAACATATTAGTCATCGCATCTTCAAAGACATTATTTCACTGAGAAATTGGAAAGATTTGGAACTCAATTCGTAAATCCTTTAATTTCTTGTCACTCTTGCCTCCACTTGGTGCTACTTGTGTGGTACTGTTATGTACTACGGGCACGTTAATGGTGCACGAATAAATATAATAAATAGGTTAATGGGTAGTTGTAAGTGAAAGTAAATGAGAGGGAGGTACGCTCAAGCGCTAGAAGACAAGAAGGAAATCTCTCCTATTATACTTAACTGATCACTTATGAAGTACAGATGCGGTAATAACAAAATCTCCTGGGGTTGAACGGAATTTTGAATGGTCCAGTCATGGAGATGCGTTTCTAACTTGTTAAGACTTCTTGCATTTTCCAAATTGTTTCCAGAGAGCTAGTGCTCGAACGTGGTCCAATTTTGTAGAAATTTGTTCTCAGAAATTAGAAAGTCGATTTATTTGGAATAGGAGCTTGGTTTCAAGGCGTCATCTCCAGAAAAAAGGAAGCTCTAAGGATAATGTCGTGGGTAGCCGGAAAGATCAGAAATTATCCGGAAGAGTAGTACGTGAGAAGAGTAGGAAGAATTTAACCGTAGTCAGGCAGTCTTCTTCTAGAAAATTGTAGACTATTAAATAAGCACTCATTTACTTCAGCTGCTGGTGCAAAATGCAGTTAATGGGGTGTCAAAAAAATTGAAATCGAAAAACAAAACTTTTATCATTGGAGCCTGAGGAAACACCATGAGCTAAACGCAGTATTACTGACTCATGGGTACACAACCGGAGATAAAGAGGAATTTATTCGTTCCTGGAACTCGCCACTGAGAGTTTGCTATTTATTTTTTCACTGTACATTGAATTTATTTACTGTTTCGGATCTAAAGCATCCTCTAACCTTTGACTGCAATCAAAAACGATGAGGAAGCAGGGTTCCGGACCGGGTTTTTGCGTTTTTCATTCGAAGATGCTCAGTGAGGAGAGAGAGTTGACGAAAAGCCAGCTGACATGAAACGGGTTTTCATGTGCCGAACGCGTTTCGCCATCCGCCAGGCAAACAACTTTTACCAGGTCCGACCGATCACGGCCGACATCAGCCAATGTCATCGGGCTAAAGGACAATTTGTGACATTCCACAGCCTGTTCTTCCTCTTTTAAAGGTTGCATTGCTGCTGCTGTGGTGGTGATTTTGTGTCCACAATTTCTCATGCTAACGCTACTTTTAGAAACATTCTATCGTTTTCTGTTGTTATTATTGATTCTGCCGTGGTATCGCTAATGCATAACAAGTATATGATTACTTTACTTGATTGTTGTTGGTGCTGTTGCAGGTTGTAGTCGCTGCCAACCAGTTCTGCCCTTGCAGCATGCAATTGTCTAATTCGAAAATGTCGCATTTTGTCCCATTAATTCAAGAAGAATCTGAAGCAATTTTGTGTTCTCAATATTTACCAGTTTGTTTAAACCTTTATTGTAATTAGTCTAGACGAGTTACCACTCATTTCCAAATCATTTGAACCATTGATTATCACTATTAGTTTTCATTTGTAAGCTTTTTCATTTGTAAGCTTATTAATCTATTAGTTATCACTGATAAATGTTGGTTTTCAATAGTTTTTTCAGATTAGTTAGTATATCAGCTTATTTGAACTTTTGATACAACTGATCTTAATGGTTTATCACTCATTTCTGAATCTTTTGAACCCTTCATTATATTACTTCATTGCTTTTCATAAGTTTATAACTTAATTAGAATTCATTGGTAGAACGTTCGTTTCCAAGAGTTTATATTGGTTAGTGAATAAGTTCATTCAAACTTTTGTAATAATAGATCTAAATGGTTCATCACTTATTTCTAAATCGTGTAAGCCCCTCATTATCATCATTAGTTACCACTGGTAAACTTATTGATTCCTGCACTAGATGTCATTTATAAGAAGTGGATTTTCATTAGTTTATATTAGTTAGTATTGGGTATTTATTCATACTAGTTTGCTGTAATAACCTCCAGACGAAAGTAAATTGTAGGCAGACACAACCAAAGAGATTATATATTATTTATTACACTACTTTGCCAGAAAAATTTGTGTCGCAAGGGTAAGTACTTCCTATTATAGTTATTTACCTACAGTGGGCGTCAATGGCGGCGACCCGTCTGCGGCCTCGAAAAGCACGCGGCGCGACCGCTCCGCTCACGATCGAATCGTCGCCGCGGTGGCGAATCTGGGCTTCCTTGATAGTTGTTCATCACATTTGATAGTAATCTGTGAGAAAACTAACTGACTATCAAGAAAACCCCATAATTTGATGTCTTGGGGATGATTCCTGCTCGAGCGGCGCGGACGCGCTGCGTGCTTTTCGAGGCCGCAGACGAGTCACCGCCATCGACGCCCACTGTAATTCAATTATTGTCATAACTAGCACCTATTTTTTGTCTGAATTTACTATTATTGCTTTTAAATTCTTCTAACTGTTCCACAACATATATGGATTGAACTCTCATTGCATTTGTACTATTTGAACAGTTATTAAGAAGGCATAAAACCTTGACAGGAAAGATGAGTAAAAAGGAAAAAAAACCTTCTGAATCACTTAAATATTACGTTTGATTTACACTGTCAAGTTACATTTGTGGAATTGTTCATGTTTCCAGTTCACGAAATACTAGTAGAGTTCAAGGTGTTCGTTGTAGCCATCTGCTCATTTCTTCCTTGGTAGAAAGGTCGTTGTCCGTGATTCGCTTCTTTTTGTCTATATTTACATTCAACTTCCGCCTTCTTTGCTGATTAGTTGGACAGTTTTTTATGGATCTCCTGATCGTGGAAAAGGATACCGTGCGTGGACTTGTTCATTTCATCCAATTTCCTATCTTATTCTGCCGTTAGGTGCAAAATAAGCCAAATATGTTTATAATGCACGGAATAAGATGGATAAGTGCATATCTGCGCAGGTAAAACCAAAATTAAAAGGAATTCAACGAAAATGTGGATCTAGTCTGGTGATGCTGATCTGGCTGGTTAACTGGAACTAATACAGTAATGAGCATAAGTAGATTATAGCAATTATATTAATTTTCGAGAATTTGAAATCTTAGCTCACATCGAATTCATATTAAATTATATCAAGCTTTTGATTTATGAGAGATAAAAATCCTTCGAAAATCTACAGCTGCAGAGAGAACTGAATTGGTTCTATTTATTTATTCTAAACCATTAATCCGCAGCTAACACATGGAACGAATTTCATCCCGCACGTGCAGCACCATTCCTTCTTTTCGTGCCAGCAGTTGTTGAGGACAACACACGTATGTATGTATGTGTGCCAGAGAAGAATGTTATTTACATTCTTTCTGCCACTGGTTGTGGAGACATTACTTTGCAACTCGTCGGTCGGATTTTCTGACGCTGTGGAATTTTCTATCATAAGAACATTTTGCCTCTTTGTAGGATAAGCGATTTTATTGGGTATACATCTATGAAACGACATCTTGATAGCATTTCTTCTCCTATTTCTTACACTACCAGCCTCTTCTTTTCCATCTTCTTTTCCAATGTTATACAATATTTGAGCAGTTCCTATCAAAGATGTCTTTCCTTTTGACGATGTATTGAATATAGCAAGCTATCTGAAAGCTCTGATAATTCTAGTTGCCAAGCAAACTCCAGGAAGTTTCCGCGAACTCTGCTTAGTTTTTGAGTAAATTCTAGCCCAAATTTTAGTTCTCTGCATTTTCAAGAAAGCCCGGCAGGTCTTGCCTAAATTTGAACTACTTCGGCGTCTTTCGGTAGTTATTACTTTTGATTCTGTTTTGTTAACTATTCACATGTGTGGGAGCAATTTTACTCTAGAAAACTAGTGTAGAGGAGCAGTGGTGGACGCAGGGACGGCCCCTTTGTTTATTATCATTATTATTATTAATTTTCAGATTTCCACTTTTTATTGTCTAGAGCCAGAATTAATAAGTTTGTGGCTTCATTTTACCACCCGTTTTAGCCAGTGGCGGACGCAGAAAGTGGGCGGGAGGGGGCGTGGGAAAAAAATTGGGGTCGCCGCCGTTTTGGGGACCCAGACGGAAAATAAAACTAATAAAAATATTAAATATAATAATAAATACATAATAAAAATTATTTAAAAAATAATAATAAAAATAAACAAATAAAAATAAACTAATACAAGATTTTTATTTGTATTGTAAAGTAATTTCAAAAATTTGGCGACCCTTTCTCGGGGGGGGGGGCGCCCCCCCCCTGCGTCCGCCACTGGTTTTAGCGCACTCATTGCTAACGTTTTTCGTTGCTAGCTCCACTGCGTTCGAAAAACGTTAGCAGTGAGTGAGCTAACACGAATCTTACGGTCCTCCGACATGTTGCTAATAGGGACTATATCAACCAATAACGAAAGCATTTATTTCCTTTACAATAATCATTTGCCGATGTGTTATCTTGGCCGTTGATTCAGTGTTGACAAGAAAAGAAGGGATTTTGAAAAAAAATTAATTCATTCAGTTATACTTCATTAGATCACTTGCCGTTGAACGCCTTTTTGCTAAAACCCTTTTTTATACTCTTGACTGGAAATCGTCTACCATTTATCAGTGTGATTTCAGGGAAAAAATCCAACTCCGCTCGGCTTGTTAATTTTCCTGGTATACAAAGCTAAAGTTCTCCAAGTTCTCTCTGATAGTTAACCGAAGTACACGTCTTTTCCCCTCTTTTTTCTCCCTACTTCTCTATTTCTGATCATTCGATCGGAAAACAGCCTTTCAATCACACAGAAATTAGGTTGCAGTTGCAACTTTTGACCATTTTTTTCAATGAAATGTCAAAATTAGTATGTCTCCCACTCTGTCATGTAGATAGATATGAAGATGGACATCCTGTCTACTTCCTTTTATCAATTCTCCCGCCGCGTTAAAAAAGAACTTGCGTCAAAAGACCCGTTCGTATTAGTTTCAAGTGTGAATTATAGGAATAACTTTGCACACCATTTCAGTTTGTATGTGCGAATTCGCGTCGACCTCAACTCTACGACAATTTGAGGTTGTACTTGGTGGCGGTTCACTATTCGTGAACGCACACTGGATGGCAGAATTATCGCCGTATTTTAACAGGTGAGCGCCACAAAAGTTCAATTACAGCAAGTACAATTGTTATTGCACTACAGACGAAGAAATACCACGATGCACCACTGGTCCAGCTCTGCAGACCATTTGAGCCTAGGTGCATCACTGAGTTTACCCTGAGTAAACGTGCCGATGCTCACGCTAATGATGGATGAATTTTTGTGGTGTTACGTTTTACCCTGGGTAGTCTAAATGATGCATGCGGTCTCTGGATCCCGTAATTCTCAGTCGGCACCCGTAGGGTTGCTGTTGTTTATCTCATTAGTGTTCCTACGCTGTGGGTGTTTGCAGTAGTACTAGTGGCAAAAACAACAGCAGCTTCACCTGTGGCACTCGACAATCACAGCGCCCAAATGACCAGCCGCGCTGCATCAGTGGTGCGTTGCGTTCCCTTCTTTCGCGGTGGTATTCACATATGGCTTGTGTTCCTCGGTTAACTTCCAAACAAAATTATATAACTTTCTTCTATACGATGTACTATTTCGAAAGTTTTATTATCAATATTGAAGACTTTTGTCCTACTAAGCCTCCTTCCATATTTCCATCTTCTACCTTCATCCTCCCCCCCCCCCCCCCCCC
>JARK01001337.1:1397329-1479815 GCA_000688135.1 Ancylostoma ceylanicum | reverse complement strand
TTCGTTTACGGACCCTTACCACTTGCGCGCGTAGTGTCAGCACCGTTTTGCCGTTTTGAACTTGGGGAAAGAGAGCCAGAAATGGCTCAAAAGAAGCGATAATTCAATTTAGCACTTTATTGATCGTTTCAGATCAAAGCTAAACTGTTTGTCCTCGGAATAGTTCGGAAATGCTTTTTCCAGATGCTGCCCTATCGGGCCTGAGGCGCTTGGGCGATGAGTGTCCAATAGTCCTTCACTTACTAAATGGTTTCTAAAAGACCTCTCTGTTACTTCTTGCTGAGTTACTTGACTTTTTCGATGAAAATTCCAGCTAGGCACTACTCCCTTCTATAGCAATTTTTTCCATGCTTTTACATTTTTTGGCAGTCACTTCCAACTTTCCCGATGTTTTGCTGAGAAATAATGGAAATAGATTGTTTCTCGATTGTTTTTATCGCACATGTGAAGGGAAACATTGCTTTGTAGCAACACGTTTTCAGCAAATATAATAAATAGATAAATAAAATAGTTAAAATAGTGCCATCATGTGTATAGGCTTCACATAATTCATTTGCTTCCAGGATTTGTTTCGATCAAAATTTTACGGAAGCTCGCGAAGGCTGCGTACACATAAAAGACGTTGACTATGCGGACGTCGTCGCAATGTTGGAGTATATCTGTCCGGATGCCAACTACCTGCGCCAGAAACGCATTGGAGGTGAGTCAAAAATTTTCCAGCGCAAATGCTGGACTCTTCACAGGGTGCATAGAACCGTTCCTTTGCTGTCACCAAGGGCATGTTTTTGAAAGTATTTATAAATACTATGTAGTTACAGGAGGTTATGTGTTTTTGGTATTCCCTGTAAGAAAGGCTGTTTATTTTTTCTGCTACAAAAAATTCGAAGATTCTTATATTTTAGTTGGTATTTGAGCTTTGGATTCGAAAATTCTTATGCCGTTCTGAGAAGTAAAATTTGGCATGTTGTTAGTTACCACTACCTTTCTATTTGTGTCATTAGATCACCGTAATAACTTACCGTAGCTGGTATCTATCCTGATGGTGTTAGCTATGATTTTGCGAGCATAATTTTCTGTAACCAGTTGTTGGATTTGAACCCGCATAAACGCGTCGCGTGCTATAGCCGCTAATCAATAATTAGGTAAATGTGTTTTCAGACACCAACCTCGCTGCCCTTATCCACTGCTCGCACCGGTTCCAAATCCCTTCACTACAACGAGAATTGTACCAATATTTGGAAAACGAGCTGCCATCCGAGGATTGTAAATTGAAACCGGAAACACTAGCTGATGCCATCGCTGAAGCGCTGAATGCTCATTTTAGGTAAAATTCACTTTAACTGGTTAAACCTATAAGTAAAACTGATATAGTTAACTATTTCAGTCCCAAATTCATAGCGCATATGTACAAAAAATTCGGAGAACATGGTCTTGACAAGATGCAGGAAGCATTGAAGAATATGCCAAATCCGTTAGCGGAAACGATTCTGAGTGAGGCTCGAAAATACATGGTAATTGCTTGGATATTCAAAGTATTGATTATTCCACTACAATATTGATTCTTTTCATTTTTAGCCGGTGATAACCCAAGAGCCGATATCGTCCACATATCACTGGAATGATTTTTCCAGACGAATGTTTTTCTAGGTGTACACACAAAAATACCGGTGCTATTACCGAGCTCATTATTTGAGTACTTTATCTATCATGGGTACTATACATACAGTTCATATTTCATTCTTATCTGTAGATACTGTTTTTGTATAGATTAGTACATAGGTAATACACATAGTGCATAGTTCTTTTGATTTTCGCTCGTCCAAAGACAACGTCATATATTGTGGATCTGCTGTGTAGGGAAGGATTCAGTTGAGACTGCATTTCTTTTGTGATTCGTTTTTTTTCCTCTCGTTTGAGCTCCCATGGTTAGCTCATAATTTTGTAAGCATGCAAATTTGCGCTTTGTCTTAGAATTTGAATAAAATTCTTTGTGTGCATGTCAAGCCGATTTTTTTCATTGGAAAAATAACAGTGAACCGTAACGTGGTTGTGCAAAAAAGTGCAAAGTCCCGGGTGTGTATCATGGTGGGGGAAAAGGGGGCGTAACCAAGCGACTCTGATTGGCAGATTCAGGCCGCCCGCCACGTCCATCTGCTTGAACTCGGACCGCGTCAATGCCATAATGCATGGTCTATCTGTGCTTAGCGCCATACGAGTCAAACAGGTGGGCGTCGCCTGGTTACGCTCCTTCTTCCCTCACGATGATACACACCCCAAAATCCCCTTCGTGGGTTTGATACCGACAACCGTGGTACGCTTCGTAGTAGAGCAATAGGAACGGATTCCAGGAGAGTCAGATTCAAATCAGAATATTTATCAGATTGCAATGCGCTATATATTGGGGAGACCAGCAGAACACTTTGTGTGCGCGTAAAGGAGCATTTGGCGAGTAAAAGGCGAGGAAGTCTAGTGTCCCCGCCCGGTAAGCACAGGAGCGAAGCGCACGGCGGGAAAGATTTCGCTGTCAAATGCAAGATCCTGGCATGCGAAGACGAAATCTCGGCTAGAAAAACACTTGAAGCCCCCTGGATTACTGTAAAGAGTCCAGAAATGAACAGCAAGAATGAATGCTTATCGATAACAGGTGACCTTCTTCCCTATATATCGCTGTAGACCGTATATAATATAGATGTAGACAGCGCAGTGTCACTCACTCGTCCGCAAACGACGGTCAAAACTGGTACGGACTCTTCCGGTAAAACGGTGGATATAGGGTGGGTCCATCATTCGTCCTGAGAGTTTTTCGGGGTAGTAAGCTGAAAGTTAAAACTAGCAGAGTGGGAGGAGACGTTTGGCGGTCTGGAACACAGAGGAAAAACTAAGAGCCACTTTTAGGCCTCCGAAGACGACGGTCACGTCGGGACGTCAGGCATAGAGTAAATAATATATCCACTAACAACCTGGTTAGGCACAACACAATATAGAGTTATTTATCAGACAATTTCAATATCTGTACAGTTCTGTCCACTGGACTCAGCAAGTAAAACATGAGCAGAAGGCGAATGTGACACTGTTGTCCGAGTTTCCTGGGGTCGCGGAGGAACACGGACGCTGTAAGTTCGATCCACCTTGCGCTTCGAGATGGGGCGGGCCTGAATCAGTTGCTAAA
The DNA here is from genome assembly GCA_000688135.1 of Ancylostoma ceylanicum. Taxonomy (NCBI): domain Eukaryota; kingdom Metazoa; phylum Nematoda; class Chromadorea; order Rhabditida; family Ancylostomatidae; genus Ancylostoma; species Ancylostoma ceylanicum. The sequence goes on along the minus strand of JARK01001337.1, from coordinate 1,476,646 downwards.
ACCAAAAAAAAAGTAAGAAAACAAGGTAAGGGAAAGCTTTACACTAACATGAACCGTCCACGCTCTGTTCAAAGGTTTCCTCCGTTTCTTCGCAGCGCAACTGTTACCTCTCCGTTTCCTCCTTTCCACAATCATATTTGCATTGTTGGTGCTGCTTTCGTCGTCTTCCCAAAATCGTCTCCTATCTTAAATGTACAACTTTTCGTGGATGTCAACGTCACACAGGAAGAGTGGTAATATGACCACTTATAAGAGTGAGTCAGCGACGAAACATTAATCTTTTGGGAAAGTGCAGAATTGCGGTTTCTTTTTTTTTTACGAGATTTCAAATTTTTAGTAGTACAAATGAATTGTGGTTTTCTAAGAGTGATCTGATAATGTTAGCGGTTGCAGACGTCTTTCCAGGAGTGGAAGAGGGGATGGTCCTCATTGTTGAAATTTTTTTGTGTAATTTTTTTATGGAAACCTTATGAAAGCAGCTTGAACAACTATAGTAAAAAAAGCGATTACAGTAGGGAAATTCTCGTCTGTCGACTGCAATTTCGAAGGGAAATTCTATCACCTTCCTGTTACTGTGGGGAAATCCTAGGTGAATGATCCGGGTAGTTTTTGATTTGTAAGGCACTTCTTAATCATTACTTCATACGTTTTTTTTTTTGAAGATGGAAAATCATGGCAGTTTAAATTTCCATTTGCTAACTAAGGAGTGAAAGTTGATATTAAGGTAAAGCACAAGAGACACAAATGTTTCTTCTTTTCAGAGCTTGAGGCCACAAGAGTATCACATAGAAAAAAAATGAACAATAAAAACAAACCTTTACCACAGAACTGGAGTAAGCAGTTTCTACATGGCTCCACCTTATATCCATACCTGTAACATACAATATGGTGAAGCGAAATTTTCTGCTGGAATTTTCAGTGCTGGCGATTCTCCTTTTTCAATTCAAACTGGTGATGAAGTTCACTTGCAGATCTCTTGAGATAACATGCAATAGTTTAAGAGCTCGTCTGATAGCTACAGCTTCAGGGAATCACATCCACAGGGGCGAATTCGTGGATCAATCTTCTGTGGAGTCTCTTGTTAGTTTGGCGCTGTTGGACAATACTTAACCTCACCTCGTGCATGGATTGAAGAAACACAAGCGCGAGCGGTGGTACTCTCACTCAGCTCCTGTTGTGGATGGAAGGGGGGGGGGGGAATGTGAGGGAAATTTCCGGAGCAAAAAAGGGTTTCGAACGCTTGTGATACCAATATCTTGTTTGCAAAAGTCGTGCACCGTTCATATAATCAGTGTGAGCAATTATCTAAAGGATTAACTAATGAGATGATAGTATTATGAGAATCAGAACATGAAAATACGAACGTCGTTCTGGACACTGTGTGTGAAGGCAAATCCCCTCAAAAGTCCTCCTCTTTCTTACTTAAATGTGATAAATACCATCCTAAACAATCAAAAAATATCTGAGAGAAACTCAGATCCACGCTGACCTGTCGATTATCCACTGTATACACCTTGGATTTCCGCATACCGATGGCGATATGATCCAGAAAGCCACGGATACTGTTGTGCCTACGACTGAGAGCAGCGCAAAATAAAGGCCAAAGTTCCACCTGAAAATGGAAAATGTGAACGTTCTATCCAAGATCGTTGGACCAATTTCACACTCTTGCTGGGAGTAGAAATATTTTGTCCCCAATCTCTTGAATTGATATCAACAAATGCTTTCAATGATAGCAGGTGCACCTGTGGAAATTCTGAGTTTTCCAATTCCAGGTTTATGAGAATGATTTAACATAAATAAATTGTAAAAACAAAAAAATTCAATCACCTTTCTATGTCGATGAACGACAAGATAATTCCCCCTATCCCTATGGAAAAACACACGAACGTCGCTAGACATGCGTAGAACATTTAAAGAAACTCCTTGGTCGATTAGTTTGTTTTTTCTTACGTGATCCTGAAACAATCCATTTATAGAAATAATGCTCAATTATTAAGAAAAGGTAAATGACGCGATGAAATCAATTCAGCAAGTTTAAGGTGGAAATATCACGGAATTTCAATCTCGTTGATGCCCAATTATTGAACAGGTGCTTTTCACTCCAAGAAATTGGAAAGGATTGTCGCCTATCAGCCCATTTTGTTCTCTTGTCTAAATAAAAGTGTATAGGCTTAAAAAAAGTTAGGAGAATTCGACTTCTCTGGTCCAGTTTGCCTCCAAGCCTTGGCGATCTGCAGCGAGGAAATGGAGATGGTGATGGTAGGGGGTGGGAGGCAAGGAGTCCACCTACTTAGGAAAGATGTATCAAGGTGTCCACAGTCTAGAAAAGGGAATGATTTCTGTATCGCTTCACCTCTGGGTATCTTGATTTACTTATTTTAACTTTTTACCCGACAGATTGAGTTTGTTTTGTTCCTTAGCTCTCGTCGTTAAAACGTGCGTCAGACTTCAAAGTTCAATGTAAAATGCTATTTCATCGAATGCAAACATGTGAGCATTTAAAACAGTAACAATATGAATAGGCAGGTACATAGTGATTAGGTCTGCTGACTTCAAAGAAGGCGTCAATGCGAAAAGATAACGAATGGAAAAGTTAGGAAGTTCTCAGTTCCTCGTCTGCTCATGAAAAAAAAAGTTTTTGAGAGAATAGAGAAATAAATGAAACATAGTAAATATAATAAAATAAAATAATAAAATAGAGAAAATAGAGAAAGGGGGTGACAAAAAACTATGGAACCAGCCTGGAGTCTTTCTTAATTTTCTACCGATAAAATTTCACTGCACAAATGAAAATAGGCGCATTTCTACAATGGGACAGCCGTCAAAATGATCACGATTCGCTTCTGTGCCCTTCCTTCTTCGTTCCAGAAAGTTGTCTTCAACTCACGCCACTTCTTCATTTCCGGATTTATGGATTTGACCATAACAGTGTTGGAAGATCTGCATTTCCTTGTAAAAATGACCGCAACTCCTTGAGGATTCATTCCAGGCTTTGCCCAAGGTGTTGTTCATCGTTCCAGAGTTTTTTAGTTGAATAAACTAATTCAAAGTGCTCCAGAAGACATGACTTAACTGGTCTGATTTCGGTGATTTTGACTGCTAACAACCTCATGCTCCAATGTGGTTTTTTTTTTCGAGACAAAGCCGTAAATGTTTTCTGCGCTGTGAACTCTGCATTTCCGGGTTTATGGATTTAACCATAACGATGTTGGAAGATCTGTATTTCCTTGTCAAAATGACCACAGGCACAAGGCGCAGCGGGTGGTGTAGCGGAAGAACTTGTAGTGAAAGCTCCGTTCCATAATTTCTTGTCACCCCGTAGTGGTGATTTCAAGTGTTAACAAATAACTATTCAAAAAAATAATTACTAAATTGACGAGTGAAAAATATGCAAACTCAGAATTTGTGTCTTCCACGATGTCGTGTTAAGGCTAACAAGAGACAAATTACTACTAGTTCGTGTAGTTCCTGGGCGATGAGTCAAAAAAATTAGCGAGTCACAGATCATCACTTTGCTATTGTTCCTGCTTCACTCATTTTTCTGCCGCAGCTGGATACTTTGCGGCCAACATCAGGTTTCTCTTGCTTCTTTAATTCCCGCTTTTCTGAAGCAATTTAGAGCCTTTGGAAAGAATTTGCTCTGAAAATGTTGAGGATAACGTATGGTAGCGCCACGGAGTCGAAAAACGTTCGCAACACCTGTAGAGTTCTCCGGAAGGTAATTACAGATAGACCCAATCGTCTAAAAACCTGATTCACTGCCTTGTTTAGTAGGTGACGTCCGAAGGGGATGATGGCGTGGAAAGATTCTCAGCTTCCTGCCCAAATAGCTGAATATCCGGAAAATTATGAGCACTTAGTGACTGCGATATCTAGACATCATTCCAGGGTTTCATAGCAACCTTCAGGCAGTAACCTCATTGTCCAAATCAAAATTGATGATAAAGGTGAATCCAGGAGCAGATTTCAGCAAGAATTGAGAAGCCTTGAAAAAAGCAGTAGAATTTGAACCGCTGTCAAAAATAAGAACAAAAAACGCCCTGAAACAAATCCCAACAATTTATGAAGGAAAAACAACTGGCGCAATGCTTAGATGACTTTTATATTGCTGCAAAATCATCTGGAAAATAGAGGTGACAGATTCCATAGTAAAGTCATACCAAATGAGTAGATCTGGTATGCCCTAGCGATATTAAGAAGGTCCTCGAGTTTGATATGATTGTCGACGACTACACGGGCGTTCTTCTCGGATCGCGCCTGAGAAAGCATCTCGGTAATCAAATAAGCATAAAAGCAGAAGCTAGAGGCAGAGACATGGATTCATGGAAGCCTTGAAATCTGTGTGTTTGGAAAAACAACGCTGAAACATGAAATCCTAAGCATGTAATGTGCTGCTGTGAGAAGCGGAAATGTTTACGTACATTACTAGTTATGTGTTACGCAGAACAATGCATGTAGGAACGCCTGGAGGACATATGATATCCGATCCAGAAAATACTGTGAGGGACGCGCTACAGATCTCGGATTTCACGGTGTTCTAGGTTACACATTTCCAATGCTTTTACAAGATGAAGCCCTTTGTGTTATTACAGTGCAGTAAAATAACAGTAATCCCTGAGGAAGTGGGGTGAAATTCTTCAGGATAGCATTCATCTTCTGTTTTTCGAGATCATTTCACCAGCTATTATGGAAATCGGGTCTTGTTTATACACATGGTGGAACCAAAAAATCCTCACTGAACCACAACAAAAGTTCATGATATATCCAGGAAAGCAAACCAGCATCAACGCTCAGCCTTTCCTAATTTTCGATAATGTGGCCAATCGTGCAGATTTGGCTTCATTGCTTGCAGACCATAAATCCTAGCTTGTTGGCTGCCTTGACCGCTAGCTTGCTAGGAATATGCTTTTTTGACTCAGTTGATATTACGCTTTGACATTCGAGTTTTTCCTTTCACGTTATTACTCGAAATGACATACGAATAGTCGAATTTTCGCACTTTTTGAACAAATCGAATACTCACTTTATTGATAAATAGCAAATTTTTGATTGGCTCGAGTATTTGATCAAAAGATTTCTGGTCACCCTGAGTAGTCAAATTTTTTGGAAAAAATCAAAAATTAAACATAAATCCCGAAAAAGAACATGTAGTGCCCGGAGCCGCTAATCATCCTTATATCCCATACCCTTGAGGGGCAACTCCGGCGATGCAGGCAAGCTCTTAAGGAGGAAAAAAGAAAAGGCATGAAAAGGAAAATAGGGAGGAAGAAAGAAACTCGATTCTATTTTAATGTTAATTTCGAGAATATCTCTCTGAAAATTATATGAGGTATGCTCTCCTAGAGAGAAGGAGGGATGGGGGTCTCAACGACCCCAATGCGCTCCATTATACTCTGATCTTGAAGTTAATAATCAAAAGGACGGTCCCCTTCGAGTTGTTTCAACTTGGTGCAGACAGAACTTTCTTCAGGAAGTTAGTACTCGTTTACGTACGTAGACAACTGTGTGGATTGTGAACCTTTCTTGTCTCCCTATTTAGTGACACTGTTTAGTCTCGCATGCTGACTTGCACTACTTATCTCTGGATCCAGTCTATTCAACACCTGTGGAAAACACCCATCCTAACCTGTTGATTAGAAGTTGGTTTCTTGTCGCTTTTTTTCTGAATTCTGACACGCTCAGCTAAAACTAACATAATGTTGGCACACTGATAAACTTAGTATATTACATCAATAAATTAATAAAATTTAACGGAGTACATCTTTCCAAACAAAAAAGGAAGGATCCACGATTTTGTAGTGATAACTGAGTGTACAAGAATCTGCAAGCCATTGAGAAGGGCACCTTTAGTGCGCTTTGGATCAGCAATCTGCTGCTGCGGCAGATCTGCATCTGGAGGGCAGAAAAAATGATATTCAATAGGGGAAAGGACGTAAGGATTATGAGAATGAATGAGAACTTCGATGCCTTACTGCATCAGCTTTTGCCGGATACGTTCGGAATCACAACCTTGGCACTCTGCTGTGACTGCTTGACTATGTTGGAGGAGGTTAAAATGGATCACTCACTTACACCGCCACCAAACTTCTAATGTATTCTTCGTAAGAGTGATACCTATTTTATGAAAACTTACAGGCAAAAAACGCATTCATCCTTGCGTGTTCGCGGTTCACTCAACTAATGACCTTTTCTCCGGGGCGGTTTTAGATCTGTAAAAGTCAGCGCACGAAATGCGACATCGATTTGGACAATAAATAGATACTATAAGAAATAAATATAACTACAACAACCTATCAGCCGACATAACATTCGATTTATGAGTGCTCGGAAATTCGAATATTTGATTAATCGGATATTTAAACCTCTCGAATAACTCAAATATTCAAATAATTGGATATCTCAACCCTTCGAATAATTCGAAAGTTTGAACAATCGAATTTTGACATTTTTCAAATTTTTCGAATGTTCGATTAACGAAGGTTTCGAATTATTCGGATATTCGCTTGAAAATATTCCTTGAATACTAATGCATGGAGCATATCTAGCCCTTACCGCCCGTCTACAGACATTTACCACCCGCGCGCGCAGCGTCAGGCCGTTGTGCCTTTTGAACTCGGGGGAAAAGAGCCATACATGGTTCAAAAGGTGCCCTAACTCACTTTAGCCCCTTACTGACTGTCTTAGATCAAAGACCAACTGTTCCTCGTCGGAAAAATCCGGGAACAGCTGTTTTCTATACTGCCTTTGATTATAGCTCTCCTTTCATTTCTGTGAGCAATATGGGACTTCTAAGGACCAAATCGGTACAACTACTCGAGAAACTTTACTCTTTTGACCTTTCTCAGCCTTACTGGAGTTATTATTAAGGAACAACCATCACTTTTGGGCCTGGACAACCCTCGCTCATCCGACACCCTCCTCATCGGTAGCGTGCCAGTACTGTGCCAGTACTTCACTGCTCGTCGGGAGTACAATTTCAGTACAACACAGACACATGATTACTGGATTCCTCTGGTAAAGAAAGATCCGAGTTTGAAGGCATAGAACAAGATCAGCCGAAAATGGCTCACTATGAAACGAAGCAAGGAGGAAGCCAGAGTTCTGAAGCAACATTCGGAAGAGGAGAGGAAATTCCACCATAATGTTCTACAAGTTGGCTTCAAGTGGCTCGAATTGGGCAAGAGAATGAAGTTCATCTGTACATTCCACGGAATGGCAATTATTTTCGCAACATCCTAATAGTTTGAGAAACTATGGCTCTCCATTACAGATGCGGTGAATACAGAGGATCACATACACATAATAGGGATACGAAGTCAGTCGACAAGAAAGTTATCGTTGAGACTTTGCAGCAAGTTCTTTATGTGCTTGTTCAAGAAAAAAAAGCGAAGAACAAATAAAGTACATCAGCTCAACAAAGAAATTAATTCTATATGAGACAATAGTCATTCTTCTGAGCGATAAAAACTGCCAAAAGGTGTTGTTTGATGCCGGCTAGGACTGAAGTTAAGTTCAAAACGGAAAATCCTTCCCAACGTTATAAAGTTATTTTACTACAAAAAGGTACAAATGAAATTACGTAACGAAATTAGTAGAGTCGGATTAACGGAGATGTGAGAATCTGATGAGCAACAGTTGCTAGATGTGTTTGCTATAAGATTTGTAAGGATCGAGAAACAAAAGAAGGAACAGCTTAACTGTGTGTTCAACACTGGAAATAAGGAAAGATTTGCGGATGTTCTCGTATTCTGGGTGATGTTGGTTTGAGAAGAGGAACAAGATTACCAAGTAAAAGCAGTAACGTAGCTTTGACTAACGCTTTAAAGTCGTCACGCTCGGTAGAGATTGGAAGGCTAAAGCATTCAAACTAATGCTCTCTCAAACACCTTATCCTCTCACCAGTTAGAAATTCAACAAAAAATAGTTTCCGATAATAAAAGAAGTTCCGACATCGTAATTGGCATTTATAGATTTTTGAAGCTTTTCATTGTACATATATGTTTAGATTCCGTTTCGTGCATTACCCTTACACGGATTCTAAACACAGGCGTACGCCTTTTCTGCAACTATTAATCTCTAGAACCTCTGTCGCAAGTTTACTTGTTAGCATTCGGTGCAATGATACCGTCTTCAAACCTAAATTTGTCCACTATGGTATGCGACAATGCCACAATCGCCCGCTTTATGATGAGACTCAATGCATCTGTGAGCTCGAATTGTTATTCCTTGTGAGGAGGAACTGTTAAGGCGCCCTATTACCGATAGGTTTGACACTCTGCTTAAAAAATTTCGCATCGTTTAAACGAATCTCTGTACTTTCTCTCCTAAACTGTTAGACTATATACGTCTATGTTTACTTAGGTTTACTTAGTGATGTATTTTTGATAATAAGCTGGAAATTATTAAACCAATTAACCTAGTTTGCTAGTATTGTGCCATAATGTAATCTTATCTCACGACTGTCTTAAATATTCGTACGAAGTCTGTAGCTACATATATCTATATCTAGTGCTTCTCAGCCACGTGTGTTTTGACCAGCACGAGCCTGAAAAGCCTGCAGATAGAGTCAAGGATACAGGAAGATGAATGTATCCGAAAGATATACACCTTCTGCGCAGAAAAGGAGATCTACATTGGCGAGGAGTTGTAGACATATTTAGTGGCATGAAACTGATGCTGACAAAAGTGCGTTCAAGGAACCTCAGGACCCTTCCAGAACATCTGGATTAACAGCTAATTGGGCTTCACAATCCTTCACTTCATCTAGGATAGTCTCTGACGACACTGCACCCTATGCCTCGTGTGCGAGAACCCACCTGCGATTAAAGCTACATACTTTGTTATGTATGTACGTCCAAAAGACTCCTCTCGGAAGAAAACGACATACTAGGTACATGAGGTCCGATACATATGAGCACCCCATTCAGACTGCAATCCAGGCATAACATAAGCCCACACTTCCCACTAATGCTTCTAGAAACCTTCGTAATAATTGTCAGTTTTGCTTTCTACCTTCATTCCGACGCGTAGCATTGTGCCCTCAGCATTTTGTAGTGAAAATAAATGAATATATAAATAAATCAATAAGTAAATAAATAAACAGAGGCAGCGGCGATAGCTAAACAACGTGGATAAGCTCCTGGATGCATTGAGACTTATCACATGGGAGACGATTGTGACATTGTCACATATCACGTCAAACTTGCAGTAACTCACGTTAGCTGAGTAAGCACACTCTCGTTCTGCTGTGTTGCTTGTTTACTTTGCCCTACTTGTCGAGTTTACTCTACCATTGTAGACGTCAACTGATGTGGGCCAAATATGTATATGATACTATGTACACAAATTTCGATCCCATAAAGGTATTATTGTACCGAAAGCTAAACTTGCCACACGGAAGTCCAGAAATTAACAAGAACAACTATAGATGCTCTGGGTTAGTTCCATGCTATCATTACAAGGACATACAAGGAAGTCCGAACCGTCGTGGACAAGGGGCCGGTACTGCAGCGTCACCTGGCAGTTGAATTCTCTGCTGCTGGCAGGAGCAGACAACCTGCACTAACCTGCAAAGCCCCTGTGTATCTGCCCAAGAAAGCCGCGCCGCGGTTCTGCCGCTTGCCGAAAGGAATTTTCTGTATTTATCATTCATAAAAGAAGAGCTGCCAGAATCAAATGTTATCGAGCTAAGCTCATCTAAGATGACACATTTAAAAGGAGCGCAAATTTTACAAAAGTACTATTTATTTATTTACTTATTTGTTTATTTATTTATTTATCTATTGCACCACTAGTGGCACGCTACTATAAAATTAACCAGAGTAAAGTTGCGATTGGAAATGGTACAACAAAGAGCTCCTGAATGTATTTATCCATAGCGTTAAGCACTGTGGGTAGAATAAATCAACAAGGGAAGAATCGAGGGTCCGAAAGTGAAAGTTCTCGGCTAGTAAGCGTCGACTTGGCGGGGCTGGGCGTCGCGGGAGGGGGGCTGAGGGAGAAGGGGTCGCCATGTCGTCTAGTGTATGTAGCGCATGCACTCGGTGTCGTCCAAAATAATGGCGGAATACGTGAATTACAGTAGTTGTACTGGTAGCCAATGACGTCTGGCCCACCCACTGAACAGAATTGTGTTCGTCAGGTTTCTTTTCTTCTTAAGTAGTCGCGCTGTTAGACACTATTCAATATCGTTATGTTTTGTAGCATTAGGTGAGATTGTTCAGTCTCCAAGGTTCAAAGGAATTCTGCTAATGAATGGTTATTCTCCTGGCAGACCTTATTTCATTTTTCTATGCAATAGCTTACGTCAACTATTCTGCATATCGTTTTCTTAGAAATGTATTCATGAAAAAAAGCAAAATCGAATTGTACACAATACAACAGTGCAACCTAGTCACACATCCACAATAACACATATATTGTCTTTTTAAGTAATCTCGCTCACCGGCCGAGGTCTCAGGTGGGATAAGCCTCGCCACGAACGGGTGTGGGTCGTATGGCGCGATTCTTTGGGTGGCACTATAGACGGGCTGGATTTGGGACGCGCTATTACCACCCTTGTTACGGTAACGCGTCGCGGCTTGGCCGTAACGAGTCCTCGAACAACTCGTCCACCTAACCGCAATCATCCACTCCATACGGGACGCCGCCATCGATTTTTTCCATACATTTCCTCGATTATTGTTCCAACTATGAACTCAATTTTGGCCCAAACCCGTTGTCAAGAATTTTGCAGAACCAGTCGACGACAATGCCACGATGATTTTCTTTCAAATAATTTTCCTAAATTGAACTTTCCTACGGATTTTCAGGGAGGTTTTGCAAGCAGCACATTCAAAGTGGCATCATAGTGTTGGTTGAGGGCTTCGTTTAAGCTTTGATCCGGGGAAAACGTCATGTTGAACCCTGAGTCCTTCGTAGGCTGAGGTGATTGTGGCGGGGTGGACGAGCTGTCCGAGGACTCGTTACAGAGAAGCGGCGACGCGTGACCGTAACTCGGGTGGTAATAAAGCGTCCCAGATCCAGCCTGTCTATAGTGCCACCCGAAGAATCGCGCCATACGACCGCCTCCCCATAGGTCGCCCACAAGTTAACGTAATGAACAACATAATTAAGCGTCGAGTAAGAAGTTGGCTGTGCAATCACACTCAGTGAATTCCATCACAACAAATTTTGCAATCTATGACAAGATATAGTAAAACAAATTTAAGCAAGCACAGCCAAAACGGTGATTCGCCGCACCTTATCTTTCTGGAACTTTGAAGAAAACTCGAGATGAATGCGACTTCTACTCATCTTCGGTTTTCCAAGCCTATCCTGTTACCAGAGAAAGAAGATTAGGAACTAAAAATGGAATGTATTTTCACAAGTAGACTGCAAACATAAATCAATCATTAATTTCCTCAAATCCTTCTTTTATTATAACGAACTAGACGGTGTGCCCGGCTTCGCTCGGGTGTTTTGTTCCTTCCGGCAGTTAAACGCTGACCACCACAACTGTGAAATCTAACGAATCCTTTCATAGTGCTCATTATATCCATGCTCACCCTAATTATTCTTTTTCGCCCACCCACATTCACGTTCAGCGCATTGGAGAACCCCAGTGGATATGTCTTCACCGACCCGTGGGCAGAAATAGCGAAAAATCAATAAAATCGATAAATCATCGATAGCATGCAAGGATTTGTTTTGTTATAAGGCACTGCTTGTTCTGTTTTTNAGGTCGCCCACAAGTTAACGTAATGAACAACATAATTAAGCGTCGAGTAAGAAGTTGGCTGTGCAATCACACTCAGTGAATTCCATCACAACAAATTTTGCAATCTATGACAAGATATAGTAAAACAAATTTAAGCAAGCACAGCCAAAACGGTGATTCGCCGCACCTTATCTTTCTGGAACTTTGAAGAAAACTCGAGATGAATGCGACTTCTACTCATCTTCGGTTTTCCAAGCCTATCCTGTTACCAGAGAAAGAAGATTAGGAACTAAAAATGGAATGTATTTTCACAAGTAGACTGCAAACATAAATCAATCATTAATTTCCTCAAATCCTTCTTTTATTATAACGAACTAGACGGTGTGCCCGGCTTCGCTCGGGTGTTTTGTTCCTTCCGGCAGTTAAACGCTGACCACCACAACTGTGAAATCTAACGAATCCTTTCATAGTGCTCATTATATCCATGCTCACCCTAATTATTCTTTTTCGCCCACCCACATTCACGTTCAGCGCATTGGAGAACCCCAGTGGATATGTCTTCACCGACCCGTGGGCAGAAATAGCGAAAAATCAATAAAATCGATAAATCATCGATAGCATGCAAGGATTTGTTTTGTTATAAGGCACTGCTTGTTCTGTTTTTTTTTACACGAGCTTGCTTGTGTAATAAATTATTAAATCAATACTTGGTGCGAGCTGGTTGTCGTATTAGTGTTCAGCATGTAGGATAACCCCAGTAGACATATACTCACTGTCCCTGGGGCAAAAATGGCGAAAAATCAATAAAATCGATAAATCCTAATAATCAGCATATTTTTCCACATATTTTTCCAGAGCTAGAGCATGAGTAGAAGGCACGTATAGGTTCGCTATCTTTCATCATAGAGCTCAACCCATAGACCTGTCAAGTTCATTGTAGAGTAATTCAACAAATTCGTAGCAGCCATAAGCCAACCACAGGCTCAGTGAAGTTAAAAATTGCGGAAGGTGTCATAAATTATGCTGAGAGCGTTCGTAAAGACAAAGACGGTCACAATCCCAAAGGAGGCGCCAAGGGAATAAATGGATTGACGGGTTCTCAAAGTGACAGGCAATAAGATGGCATCTGAACAGTTAAAGTGAAAGCCAGCATATAACAGTAGCTGAGAGCAGCTGCTCTGAAACAAGGTCAAATATAGTGCTTGCCAAATTTGTTTGAAATTTCGGCATAGATTCCACTCCAAATTTCCCCGAGATGTAGAAACGAACTCTAATTATCACCTGAATTTAGAGTTACACTTATTGTAGAGTTAAAAACTCTACCCCTTGTTCTCTCAACTAGAGCTAAGCAGTTTCCCGAGAACAGATCATTTCTAAGCCCAAAGGTTAAGACTAAGTTTACGTATTTATTCATAAAAAGGTAATATTTATTTATTTGAAAGCGGTCCGCCTAACCTCTCAGAATCACTTTTAGGAAAGAGGAAATTGACCAGGCGCAAGTACGGCTTACATTGAGCAGACTCAAATACATAATGGAAAAAAACAGTAATCAAATGTTGAATTCATAGAAGTTTTCTTTGCTTTGCCAGGTTGTTATGGTGGAAAACTTAACATAGCAACCTAAATAAAAAAAACAACCTGAACCTAAAACCATAACATAAAAAAATTACATAATAACCTAACAACCACAACACCCTGGCAAGGCAAAGAAAACCTATGAATTCAACACAACATGCCCAGGTTCAAAGATGAACGAATATGGATTTTACAATAATCAACGGTTATAAGGTTTGTGAGCAGGCAATGTTCCGAATATAAAGAATGTAAAAAAACTACGCTAAATTGGACAAAAAGACGCTAAATAAGGATTATTAAACAGAGTGTAGGTTAGGGTAGAGTAGCTGCAAAAGATCGAAGGCAGGGATCTAAGTGTAAAACTTTTTTCTGGTTAATCTTCACGTCTGTGGTGACTAAGCCGCCTGCAACAAAAAGAACAGCTTACGGATAAATTATTTACAGCTTGTCCTGTACTAGTATACGAGCGCAAGTTGTTTATATCCACGACGGCCCATCTAAAAATCGGGATCATATTAACGCACCGAATCCAGTCCCAAATTAGATGCTGCTCCCATTTACGCATACTATTGAAGTATAACGCCCATCTAGACGTATGCCATTCTGTATTGTATAATTGCACCAAATCCACGTCAGGCATGACAGATCTTTGTCGACTGTCTGGATAATAGGTCGTGCATCCAATATACTTAGCCACGAGAAGGAGAAGCCATGCTATATGTTGGTTGCATTGAGTGTTCAACCGTTTTTTTTACCCATTATCACTCAATCATCTATGTAACTATCAGGGGTGAGCGGATATGGGATATTTCAAAGTCCGGATAGTGCTCCGGATAAAGGATTGACTAAAAATGACCAGAAAAAAAGGAGCTGGTAAGTAAATAACAGATAAGGGTCCATGGTACAGGACACCACCGTTGAACACAGCCCAGAAAACCTGCGCAAGGATTTTCCTCACTGGCTGAGCGCTAAAGGTCTGGATTACCTTATCCTACTTCAACCCAAGCAGGAATCTAAGCCACTGAACTTAATGGAAAAGACTATGGAACACGTTGGCGCGTAATAAATGTATTATTTTTTTTTGTAAATGACAAGCATCTTCCGGTGAAAATTGCGTAGTAAAAGCAACCAATTTCAGCCTTATCCTGACCGTTATCCAGTGCAGAAGCCAGGATAACGGTCTGCATAGCAGATAGACCGAAACCCACGAATAACGGCTGAACAGACAACTGGGTACGGATAATCCGCTCATCCCTGGTATATATCCACTGTTTGGCGGAAATATGGTACTATTTTGCCAATCGGCAACATAAATTTATGAGAAAGATGACAGTGGATCACAATCATGTAGTGAACAACCGTAAAAAGTTATTTTGCAATGAAACAAGAGATTTACACTAGACAGTAGACAGTTCCGTGGAGACATTTCCGTGGATAAATACTTGTTGGATGGCAAAATGTCTAAACTATGTGCTAACATAGGCGAGCGTGCAGATATCCATCAAACGCACATTAATGCACTGATGTGACATCACATGGCTTAAAATTCATAGCTCATCCCCTACAGTGGAACACGGAATGAGTGGATTGCGAAAAAGAACAAACGAAAATTCTTTCAATATCTTCACAATCCTCGTGGCATAACGCCCGCTGACCGGTGAGCAAAGTCAAAACATGAATAATAAGCCCAGTCTTCCGTAAAGTTCGCAGCATAAAAGCATGTTCGGGATAGAAAAACGGAACAAGGAAGCATTGGCATGTCCTTGATGTTGTTGGGTACAAAGATGAGCAATGAGAACACAACGATCAACAGTCAAAAATCCACAAATGCTTACGACTTCCCTGCAATCGCTATTACTGCGCTAATGGCGAACTAATGGGCAGCCAGCGCCAATTAGATGCCCCGAAACAATTTTCAGCAATCTCCGCTGCACTTCTTCAAATCAAATTGAATGAAAAAACCTTTCAAGAAGCTTGGAACTCCAAAGTGAGGCAGGTGAATCTTCTGTCCAGGAAAAGCTCGAAATTTCGACATTGCATTATAGAAGGTGCGCCAAAAGTCTCTGAACAAGCAATCACGGTGGTTGGTAAAAGAAACGAGGGGGAGGAGTTGGAAAGCTTCTTGGATTTTTTTCCTCATTCCAGGCACACTGATAAATACAGCCACAATTTTTACCTCATAAAATTCCCCTTTTGGTACTAAGACAGTTGTGAAATCGAATGTCGGGAGTACGCTCATGCGTACAAAAAGCTCACGGCGATTTTCTTCCACGGCTTCTCTGAATTCCGTACCTTCCCAAGAAGATATGACTTTCTGTGGAGAGAAAAAGAGGACGGGAATCCATACAATTTACTGGAAAGCACCGGAAGAAATTCTAGAACTTTAGAACAATGGATAAAATAAAACCTATGTTATCGTTCGTCGCCCATTTCCTCAGTAGTCCCAGATCCTCACCCCAAAGACTCCGTGATCGTGTAAAAACGATTAGTTTCTCACGCTATAGCGCTATCCTATCTTCTCATTTTTCTAATGGATTATTGATTTTTCCCTTTAGGTGTGCAATTGTTAATTCGGAGTCTACAGGATTGGGTCAGTTACCCTTTATAATAAAGGGTACTGGCAAATGCAGTTTGTGTTGCAGATTCAGAATTCGTTTTCTTTATTCGCTGGCATGGTTCCAACTTATCTTTGGCAACAAAAATTTGCGTTCGGGCAGAGATGAGGGATAAACGCTCTCCGCGATCGTATGCTTTTCTTTGGAAAATCTTAGGGAGTTCTTACAATTCCGAAGCTATGAGCTTCCCTTTTATTTGCAGGTAATTGGGCGCACCTTCAAAGTTTCAGTGACGTCTTAGATGCATTATGCTTCAACAGCTTTGCGCCTCGGACGACATCGAACGTCTGTTTTTCTACGTCTGCTTCAAAAATCAGAGCAATTCAATGTTTTGCGTGTAGCTGCACACGGCGCATTTTGTCCCACGTTAAATCATGGAGTTTGAGCGCCATCAGTGTTTGGAAGCGTGCCAAAACACGAGACGTACCTCTCTTGGATGCCTGCCAAGTGGCAAGATCAGTGAAATAGAAAGTACGTAAGCTTGTGACGCCAACAGACCGCAGACCATTTCAAGTAAAAAGAAATGGGTGACCTTTTAAACGATATTTGAACAGACTATACGTAACTACCAATTTCTTCAAATTCCTCTTTTTCCTTGAACAATCAATCATAGTTACACATGTTCATTGGCTTTTGTTATCGGAATGATCTCTAATTTATTGCATCATGTGACTGAAGAATCGGATTACGTTGTTGCAGGCACATAATTCTTGCAAACATTCTTCACAGAGGAGTAACAGTTCATTTTTCCATATTTCTGAGGATATTTGAAACTTAGGTTCTTCAATTCTATTCTCACTTGCATCGAAGATCTGAGCCCGTATCTTCACATATGCTGTCATTCGTGTTTCGAAAGAATAAACCGCGGGTCCGTAACACCGTCGAAATCGTTCACCTCCTAGTACCAACTAGAAGAAGATGAAATGATTTGCTCATGGTTTGGAAAATCCTAGATAACACCGTGGATTTGAACGCAGAAGCGTTTTTCACTTCAACCCGATCAAGAACCAGAGGAAGTTCAGTCAAGCTGAGATTAAACAGGGCTAGGTACTCCATCAGGTACAACTATTTCGTGAATAGAGCGGGGTTGGAATTTCAAAGTTGTCAAAATACCACAGCATTCCAGGCAACATTCGCCAGTTTAAAAATGTTGTTGGCAGGTATCTTAGAGAAAATTCCAGGGTTTCCTCGAGCTGAATCTTGAGGTTTTTGTTCTGTTAATTTCTTCCTCTTATCAGTCTTAAGTTTCATTCTAGTAGATGGCATAATTTTGTTCGCTGTTTGTTTATTTCCATTCACATAGAAAATGTTTTATTATTCTGCATGGTTCATCCATGTAATAAATCTAATCTAATCTGGTTGCCTAAATTGAAGCCACTAGATTCTAATATGGAATTTCTGAGGGCTAAGGTTCAACCAGTACATTTATCTTGGCTGGAGCTACAACGACCTCATTTGAGAGAATCAGGGCCTTCGTAGAGTTTTAACAGCACTTAAAAGCCGCTCAAAGACTTTTGGCCACCCTGTCCAAAACTGCAGCAGGTTGTTACGGCGACGGCAACCCACGTGTACATAAACACTTTTTAATTCATTAATGTAAAAAACACGGGTATGTAAGAAGCTAGCCATTACGCTGGTCATTAACTCTATTCGTACTTTTTTCGTTAACACCGCAAAAAAGCTCCTTCGTCTAGACAATAGACAAAATGCAAGCAACTACATATTAGGTGCTAACATAAGTCCTTGGGCTTTAATCAGTTGCCTGTTCTTTACTCGTGTGTAAGAGTTTCCGCCCGGAAGCGCTTTCCGACCTTTACAAGAATTTTGTAAGCAGTTCTGCTTATGTTAACAATTTAGTAAAGAGTTAAAAATACCAATTTGTGCACTAAGTCATCGAAAAACGGCACTGCGGATAACTGTCCTTCAGGCATTCGACTGAAACTCGAAAGGTCACCAAAACTGCGAAGATAACCTCTCCAAAGTATGAAAGAGACGTTGTGCCCAAAACTGTTGCTTACCAACGACATTCTTAGTTCAAAGAACACCCCTCCAGTCTAACGACTCCAACCACCTCGGTCAAGCAGGTTTCTTCCTCGAGTCTATGAGAATTGCTCGCAAGGGCTCGTGCGGCTTACATAAACTCAAACGTAGCATTTAGATGAGGTTATTGAGCCGAAAGAATCCAATCGCAAGAGTCTAGTCATCTTTCCCCATGATACCGTGGAACCCTACATCGCCAAGCCTACCTTCCGAGGTCTCGATTGGTGATGCTCTTCAGCGCTTACACTCCATTGAATTAACGCCTTCGAACAGCATTGGATGCTTTTTGCTCCCTATGAATGAAGTGGGTGAAGTGGTGTTTTTTTATTTTGGCATTTGCCTCCTAAACCAGAATATTGAGTGAATCAAAATATCTGAGTATGATGCTGACCGAGTAAAGAGCGAATAAGCTTAAAGGCAAGGTCCGGTCAAAATCTTGCATATCCAGGTTTTTTGTTTCTTGGAGTCCAAACAATGTGTGTAGCACGTATTCCAAGTTTGAGAGCTCGACATTAGCCTTATCGCAAGATATGGGGCCAAACGTTCCAGGTTTACGGTAGCCGTAGGAAAACATGCTCCAGTTCACAAAGGGTGCTCGCGTGCATAATAAGAAAAATGGATGGTGTGCACGGATACAAACGCCTTACCGAATACTTCTTGAAACCATCCTTATCAAACGGATTATGTGCAGTCCTTCGAAAATGATTTTTTCCTACGACGTCACAGTAGACAACATTTGCGCACGCACCGTGTAGCGTTTTTTGAAAGCACGTACTATGCAACCATGCAACCGCCATACCAACATTGGTCGATGAGAAGCGTTTGTTGTGAGACTTTTTCAGGGTTTTTTCTATTGTTTCGGTCCAAGGCATCGCCGTCGGCGACGAATTCAATAAAAATCCATGGGACAAAATTCTACTCGGACCTTGCCTTTGATGAATATGAATAGCAATTTGAAAATCCACCCAAAAAATCGAACATTCCAGAGCTCCTTCCTCCCTTGAACATTTCAATTTATCGTGTTCTTCGAAGTCGAATATTCGAATATCGAATGTATCTAATACATTACTCTGTTAACATATCATTTCTGAGTAACCTCAAAATGATAGGATTGTAGAGGAAGAAAAATGCATTTGGACGGTATAGAGCACTTTATGGAGGGATGACAACAGAACGGGACCTGCTAGGATGGATTTTTGTAGGAGAAGTAGCTGTGACTCGATGAGCGCCATGATTATAAAGAACAAAAGGGGAGGAACTGTGAAAACGATCGGTTATAGGATCGGAATGATGATTATGGAAACTGGTTCTTTTTGCTCTCCGTTGTCTTTTCTACTTTCCACCGATTTATCAGAAAGGAGGAATCCCACCAAGTTACAATGACATTTTACTTGTTCGAGTCCCGATGAGTACAGAGTCTTCACGTAAATAGGAAAGGGACAGAAATTTCATCTTCAATCTGCGGAACTATTGAAAACAAATAGTCAACAACTCGAACATCGTTGTTATCAAAGAAAATAAGTCGTAGTAAGTGATGCATTCGGGATTTAAGTCAATGACTAATCCTTGTTTACAATGTCTGCATCTGGACGAAGAGGATTTGTCGACCACAGATTTAGGCCGTCTGCCCTCGGAGGATTTCTCCTTTTGGATGCTTCGTCGCCGTCACATTTCTTATCTTTAGTTTCTAGGAAAAACGTTACAAATGAAATCAAACACTTTATTGGAATGTGCAAAATATCACAAATTACACCATCCGTACCTTGTGTACAACGAATTGCTAGGAAATCACATTCATGATTACAACTACTGAGGATACCATGTAAAAATTTACAAATATAAAAGAGAGGAATTTGTATGGAACTTAGTACACGTTATGGTTGAGTCTCGGACTGCATAACACATTTGAAGATAACATATGCTCACCTTGATAACATATGCTCACCATTTACAAACAATGTATGTGGAAATAACCACTGAGATCTTAGCACAATATACTGAAAGAATCTACTTGTAATCTCACACGTATCCGTGATATGTTCGAGTATCCTACTTTCTGTTATTGACTATTATATTACATAATTTTTAGGAACTACGAGCACGAGCACTTTCTGGCGATCATCCCGTCGAGTTTTGCCACAGTCATTTGGTTCTTTTGATTCAGATAGACAATCTTTATCGTGTCATACCTGGAAAGAATAACTTATGGCGCATTCTGAGCTTTTCAAAGCGAAATGTACTCACTCAGATGGATGGCAACAGTTCAAAGCATGTGTTTTCAACAATGCTGGATCGACTGGACCAGTGGTAGCAAGTCGGGTATGAGCAATGGAGGAAGGCTGAAAAGTTTGAATGTGATATTCGTCGATGAAATCACCGTAAAATCTCTTACTAGAGAAGAAATTTGTTGTATGAGGGGAAAGATTACTACAGTATTTCCAGGAGAGAAACCTTTTTCGAGCTTTTCTCAACAGCTCAGTATTCGGTGATGCAAGTAATGTTCTGATTCTGACAAGCAAGATGCATATACGTTCTCATTGGGTTTAGAAGCTTTGCAGGGTCCCTTGATTTGCTTGTGCTCCTATTGAACCAGGTCAAGTCTCAGAATGTTCGAGTAACTAAAATCCACAAAATTTTAGAATCCTGGAGTCGAAACTTCTTGGGAACCAAACCAGCTATGTCATCTCAGAATGCAAATGATGTATTTCAGACTTCAGAATGTAATATTTCTATTATCCATCACACGGTGTCCGTTAAAAATCTTGTGTGGATTCGTTGAGCTCGCCCTTCAAAAATAATGCTTGGCAGGATTTGTGTACATTTATTCACCGCTGCCTCATACTGTTTTATATATTTCATACCAGATATCAACTCGAACTTCTCTTTCCGAGCTGCATTCCTTCTGGTAAAAAAGTAGTTCGTTCTCGGTGTACTTCCATTAAACTAGTAAGCGTTGTTGTCGACCCGATGTGTTTTCGTTCGTTAGGAACCATATATACCGGATGTAGAGATTAACGTATAGTATTAAAAAGGTTTTTATATCCTTTGAACATAGCAGTAGAGACAAACCAGGGCTAGGATTCATCAACGCATAATCGAGCGAAACCCGTGCTAGCTAGCCAAGTTTTACATCCTTCATCTCCTGGATTACTTGACCTACACGAGAACCAATCACCCGAACCATCGTTGGTTTGCCTGGTTATAGTTCCATGAATCCCAGTGCAGGCTTAGCTTCTTCCAGTTTTATCTGGTTGGTATTCTTCACACATCCCAGAATTAACGAGCCGTTCGAACCTCAGTTTCACTCTGTGAGTTGCATGGGAACCAGTCCTCTTAGAGCATAATCAAAAACAATAGCTCTAAGAAAACAAAGAAAATTATATCCGATTAGTCTGAGCACTTACGCTTCAATCCCCAAGTAAACTAGACTACAGTAACCTGTTTAGTGTACTGCCTTGCAAGAAATTGCTTTTGTTTTTAGTATGCAATAGATTGTCATCTACAAATATCCCATCCAATGGTGATGAAGTACCTTCCAGAGTTACGGTGCAAGAAAGGGCAAAATACGGTAGATTACCGTAGGTTTGCACATGTTTAGGCATCGGTCTGGAACCGTCGCCTAGCAATGCGAAAGTGTGCGACATTGTGATCGCTTTCTAGCTTTCTTTAGCTTTCTGCGTCAAAAACGTCCAAAAATCGGTAACAATGAGTTAGTTTGTGTAAAATCGTTCAATGTCGTGGAGCATACAGGTTATTACTGGAATAAAGTTGAGCCTGTGAAGGGATAATTATATGTACTGTTTAGTAATTGAATTGTTCCAGAGCGCGAAGCTTGGTGGTTTTTTTTTAATTTTGGATCATTTTCAAAGATTTCGATATTTCCAATAATATTTTGTATTTGAAGGGAGCAATAATCGCTCCATAGATAGAAATATCTGGAAGATATTCCATGAGAAAAAAGCGTGTTGTTTAGAAGAAGAGCTTCGACTGGCCTTGGAACCACCGATTGCTGCAAATGGAGGGGGAGGGGGGAATTCGCGCTCACTTCTTTTCACCTATTAATTTGTTGGGCTCTTCGACTTCCAGAATCCGTTGCTCTGAAAGAAGGGTAACGACGACCTGCTCAAAAAATAGTTCATTGTCCCCGCTAACTATGCTGATTATACGCTTGATTGAATAAAAACTTCATAACCTAGAAAAATTCCTAGCCAGCTAGCCTCCGCATCCAGGCTCGCTGGTTCCTCTCCCCACCCAATGCACTATCTATAGGACGTGTTAGGAAGAGAAAGGCCTATCATCCGTAATTCAACTATCTCTGCCCAGCAGATTGCTATTTTTTCTACTTTTCTACGGTTATTACAAAGTATTGAATAAATCTATATATAAAACATAGCAACCCTTACGACAACTTTTTTTCAAAAATCTGGGCGAGGCGCGCGGGCGCCAAATTCAAACGCTGGGAAGGCGTCTACAAGTGAGCTAACGAAGAAAGGGAGCTTCGAAACATTGAACATCATCCAAATTGCGCGCATGTCCTAGGACACTCCTTCCCGGAGAACATCGATTTGGATGTCGATCCATCGATCGATTTTATCGATTTTTCGCAGTTTGACTCCAAAACCAGATCAAAACATGCTAGCTAGGGCAATCTACTACGCTGATCACGAATCTGAGAACCATTTTAGAGGGTATTTATAGTTGACGCGCCTCAAATTTAACGCGACGATACACATTGCAAAAGAGGGAGGAGAAGAGAATTCCTAGTGGGGCACGAATGCTCCTGGTTTTGTCGTCGCGACAGCCGCGCGAATAAAACGCGTTTCCATTTCCGCCGCATCGAGACAACGCGAAAACTTCGAGAAATTAAAGGCCGACGCGTCAAATTTGACGCGCGTCAACCATAAATACCCTTTTCCGCAACATTTACTGATTTATTGATTTTATTGATTTCTTGCGAGTTTTGCTTAGGGACTGGCTGAAGCATGCCCGCACGGGTTATCCACAACGCTGATCGCGAATCTGATAACTATTTTTTCCGTGTTTTTTGTTGAGGCATGGTGAAAGGTGCTCGTAAGGGTAAATGTTCTCCAGTCACACCAATTCACGGCTGTTTGTGCAATTGGTGTTTCTCTTATCCATGGTTATGAGCATCAAACCAACACCTCAAGTGATTTCACACGCCTATGTTGACACTCAGTAACCAGTAAACTATATAATAAGGTTGTCATCAAAGCGAAAAGAATACAAAATTCAGGGTAAGACTTTTCCGCCAATCTTCTACTTATATTACTTCTACAGGCCTGGTTTTGTAATGTCAATGATCAGGTGAACTATAGCAATTTACAGACACAGAATTGTTCCGAGACGTCCTTAGAATTCACTCGCACGACGCTAGCAAATGACTAGACAACTGCTACAAAATCGTGATGACTACAGCTACAATCTACTACAAGTCCAACGAACCTCTTTTTTCATGCAGTCTCCGCGACAAATATATGCGTTGTATCTCTGAGGTGCTAAGATAAAATCCCAGCCAAATTCCACGAAATCCACCTGAAAAACAAATACAGTAAGCCGGATTCTACAGTATGCTGCTAGGGTTTGTTTTTGGCAGTTTATAGTAGGTTCTGGGCAATGCGTCTGTGCTGGATTCTGGATATGCACAGATATTATATGGAACTAGCTAGAGAGGTTTCCGAGGTTTTCATTGTCATCCCAAATTTACATGTTTCCCTGGGATTCGCTCGTCAATTCCACCACTCGTGCCCCAGAAAATGAGGAAACATTCCTCAGATTGCTGGCATTCAGTCAGATGGACTATATTTTGAGGCACTTCACTGACATTTGTGTTTACATTGACGGCTGATACTTGCGTCATCAGCGGACAACTGCATGGCTTGTTTTCCGGTCGTTCATTCACCTATCTAGTAAATATTACTCTCCGTTCCACTGCAACACATGTGCACGTGAACAATGACGCACGTGAACATGACCAATGACTAAACGGAAATGGACAGGTGACAAAAAGTAAAGGCAGGGCTTCGACGAGTAGTCTCCTTCAATCTCTATATTCTACGTTCAAGGTATTCTAATTGGGTAGAGGTTGGCTCAATGATAGAGCATGGAAATGTCATCGTAAATTGGATGTAATCAGGAAAATGATATTTCTATTAGTAGAGCATTGTTAGATTTCTTAGCGACAGGTTTTCAATTTTCTAAAAATTCATTCTGTCTCGGAACGCTTATTCATTCATTGCCTCATAATTGCCGATATTTTCCTTGTTGATAACTAGCAAAATGATTATCATCTAAAAGCCCTGCGGTACAATAACAGGTACAACCGAGAATTCTGTTGGCATCCAATTATTACAACATATAAACTTGTTACTTAATTTAGAATCTGTCCCATGAACTGAACTCCATAAAACGAAACTGTGGAGGCAAAAACGAACAGTCACTTTGTTTTCTTCTTGCAGAACTACTTATGTTTTCGTATGTAATTCATATGGTAATACCCTATTATTAAATAAGGCTGTCGAATTCAGGTGAACAAGCACCGCTATTTCTGACAAACAGGTGCATGGCTGCATTTCTTTTTGAGCTAACAAATGTTTCAATATGAATAGAGCCAAAAAAAAACACGCATAAAAAAAAGCGTGTTTATGACAGTTGTCAGTTTATCACGTTACAAAGAAACAGTAACTATCCAGCTTTCACCAAACAAATCTTTCTTCTTCCAAAGTTCTGAAATCCGTTTCTGTTTAGGAGGCTTACTCATTCACTGATGTATGTCCCAAGAACCTCTTGGACGAATATTATTAAGCCGATACTGGTTGAACTGGTTTTCCAAATATTCTAGGCTAAAACTTACAAGTAACTATAACTTATTTCACCCACAGATGTTCTCCCCTCGATTAATCTCGGAAACGGGTCCTCTTCAATTCAAGCCGTCTCAAACGTGCTCTCAGGAAAAAAGATATACTGTGATTATCCTCAGCTGTCGAATACAAAGTAGAGCTTGCAAACCTTTTCATATTTTTGTGGCATTTCCTCCATGGTTGCCGTTTTCGTCAGTGCTTATTTTTCCTTTTTGCTTCCTTGGCCACTCATTCCTTTCTTTTTTCCTTTTGTTCTCGTAACTCAGGCATCAGTGTTTGCAGTGAGGTTAGAATAAGTCATTTATTCGACCTCAGGAAGTCCTGTGGCTTGCTTAGTTAAGTGCTCAGCCTACAGATGATTTTTCTCTTTTGATGACACCCAGGAAGAGTGGTAGCTTCTACTCAACGTGATGCTTGGGTAGAGTGAGACAGTATGCCCGCTTTTTGAACTACTAGCATTGTCCTCACGATTCTATTCTGGAATAAAAACACCTTGATACTGGTAAGCATTTTTGCTCTCAAAACTTTCGGATTACTATTACCAATTTTCCAACACTGTATACCGGAATATCTCCGTTCACATAACTGCTAGGATTTGCATCCCATTTCAGGCGTTTTGAATCCCCAGCTAGTTTTGCAGTTACTGTTTGCTCCTTAGCATAGCGTTCCACACTGATGTTCAATTTGCTTTTTTTCTACAGAACTTTTTTCTTATTTTTTCTAGCTAAGACCTTTGCCTTTTCTCTTGCCGATCATGATCAGAGGAATTGTGGCGCCCATGAAATTAAGAAATAAGCAAATAAGCATTTTCATATGGAAACTCACATAAAGGTCATACAGACAACATCCTGGCTCTTTCATTGTTTCAGTACAAACAGGTGTCACTTGTCGCCGTGATCTCGTTGGAGACGAGGATTGAAGTTGCAGGCTAAGTAGCATGTTCTGGAATAGGCAGATGAAAGTTTTGCTGAAAATAACAGGGGTGGAACAATAGAGATATTAGGGAGACTACTGTAAAAAATGGGCATTGCATATCGGAATTGGTCGAAGAGAGTGTAGGAAGCTTGAAACGATGACAGATGTATACATACGCACACAGGAGAGACTGTGATTCGTCGATGTAGAAAAGGGTAGTAAGGGAGAATCCCTATTTTTTCCGTCACCAGTAATCTCTATTCAGTCATACTTTCACAGATTAACGTAAAACTCATACTGTAGCTTTGCATCAAGCATTTCTAGTGCATAACCCAACTACTTCTACCAAGAAATGCACCAAAGCTGAAAGGTTTTTGTCTCGACTTCTCTTCGTCTAAGGATTAAGTGAGGAATGGTATCAATCTACCGACGTTTAATTCAACTAACAAACACTAACGAATACAATGGTTCTTTGCCTTTCTTATTTGTTTTATTGTACTAGTAGAAAAACATGCTTTGAAGATCCTTAACGTTAAAATCCAGATGCTGAAGATACTAATTCGTTTTCAAGAAATAGATAGCAATTTCAAGTGAAATTGGCCCAAGTACAACAAATTCTGAACAATTACCAAGAATGTTCAAACATCACTATTGCTTTGCCGTCCACAACAGTAGAAGTAGTTTTACAAAATCAGAAACGCCAATTAACCTATTTAATACCTTCCCTTCTCCCCATCCTGAGCTTTGTTTTTCCCTTAAGTGGTAATCATTTCGGTTCAATTACGAACTGATTTGAAAAACGTAAACGAAGAGGAGAGGAAAGAACTGATGAGTACCATGGCAGCACATTTTTCGCCCATTCACTCATTTTCTTCTCCTATCCACTCAGTAGTCTGGAAATTAGGGTACAAACCTGGAACCCAAACTTGGAGATCGGACTTTAATTCCCGATCGCTTTTTCTATTGTACAGTACTGGAAAAACTTCTGAAATAATTGCTCAGAATCGAGTTCGGTCTAGACGTTAACAGATATATCGGATTTCAGGAACGTCATGATTTCTTGGAGCAAAATGTCACCTTTCAAAAAACGCTTGAATGTTACTTGAAGAAAAATGTAGTCAAAGAGAACAGATTGTTCATGAACCAACTTCCTTTCCTCATCTCTCCTTTCCACATTATCGGAGCTTCGTTGCCTCTTTCAAATGTTCATCGTTTTTATTCATTCATGAACTGATAAGAACAGACGAAGAAAAACACAGACAGAAGTTCTTCTCAACATTGTTAGTACTTTTTTTTTCTCTTTTTCCTCTGTGACGTTGTAATTCACTGCACAGACGCGGAAATTGAACTAGAGAATCGGACTTCAATTTCTTCAGCTGTTTCTTTGTGTCGTGCCGGAAAAAAAATAATCAGCTAATAGCGTAACATAAAGTTCTGCTGAGGCGTCACCAGACACGTACTGGATTTCCAAAACATTGAGGTTTCCGGGCACAAAATGAAACTTTCGGGAAAACTGTGCAATGATGTTATATGTAGGTTCCTTTCGAGCGACATTTATTCTCTGAGTAGCCATGGGTTAGGATTAGTCATTTAGTCGAGGATTTTTACATTAGCGCTCAAGGCACATAATTCTTTGAGGAAGTGTTCTTCCCTTGCAAGATGTACTCAACTTTGTTCTATGCTAGTATAGGAAGTAGCGCGTGTAGTACAAAGAACAGATGAAGTTTTTGTCCTTTAGGGGTTTCTCTCTCTCCCTCTGCCTCTCTTATTAAATCTCTCTTTATTCAAACAAATGACGTTATTCTATTCCTGACTGACTAATGAGATCTCAATAATTGCAGGGAAACTGACAATACAGATCCAGCCTGCACCAAAATCCTTAGAATTAGGGTGAATCTGTTCTAATAGAAGGTTTTGTGAGAGAACTTTAATTAGAGGATCTCAGAGATTTTCAAGATTTTGGAAGAGAACTTTAGTTCGAGGATTTCAAGGAATTACAAGATATTTTGCTTGCCACATATCCAAAAAATATCCTCGCAAACCTCAGTCGGCTGATCTGTAGTCTGCGGGTGAACAGCAACATTTTGCCCGTCGACGATCGCTTCGACGAACAGACCCTCGATAGGCTCTTCGGCCCACCACCTGCAAAAGTCTGGACATTTCGTTGCAGTCACAAGCGGAACCGAGTCACCCGTGAGCATAATTGAGCTATCCATATGTCGGGTCATGAGTGACACATATGAAAGCAGCATTTCCAAACAGTTTTTCATCTATAATTCAGAGTTTGGTCTGCAGGGAGCGGGGGATTTAAAGGTTATTTCACGTCAGGAATTTCGTGTTCCAGACACTGCAAAGACCAACAAAGCAGTGCAAAATGGGCTCGAATGGATCTCTTTTTTCAATATTCTGGAACCCACCGTCGCAGATCACTCGGCCTCAGATGCACTGAAACCCTCGTGGATTTTAGGATGTGAACCGTTTTGCTCGCCACCTCGTCGCCTAGCTGCAATTAAAATTAGAAACGAATGGTTACGTATATGCATAAATAAATAGGGAATATTCAGCAACACATAAATATTGAATGTAAGTATAAGTTTTTGCTGTTTTTTGTATCATTGAAGAAACACGTACGTAACAGCATGTCTGTAGAAAAAGTAAAGAGCTCTCGGATGCCTTAGAACACTTTGCCAAAGATTAGAATAGGATAGGTCGTAACTAAAAACGCTAAGGGTTTACATCAGCACCAAATATCAAGATTTCTATCGAAAAAAATAGTTTAAAACAGTTTCGAAAGCTTCACGCTAGTGTAACCTCAAGTCCAAAATGATATTTCCGTATTTTCTACTATTTTTACAATTTCCTCAGTGAGAAAATATTATCATTATCTGTTATCGTTAATATTATCATAATAACCAGAACGAGACCAGTACGACACAGATTTTTTTATCCGGAATTTCTGGAAATTTACCAAGCCATCCTGTAGTCGCTCTTTAACACTGATGAGCACTTTGGTGGCTTCATTCAGTTCCTCGTTCAGCGACAGAAAGACTTGTAGTGTAGCCTGAAAATGCCATTACTCACCCATATTCAGTACATAACAGAACAAAATTAACTCTATAGGACATGAACACAGAGACCTACCTTGACGATATTCCTCTGCTTGGTCTGTTCAGAAACTGGAAACTGAGCAACCAATGTGGTGCGGTCGTTCCCTTCTGAACAATTTCAGTACCTATTTTTGCTCTGAGGATTTTCATCCAGTGATGATTGCAAGGAAGAACCCACTAGAAGGATCGACAGCAAATATAAAAGTCTTCTCCAGCGCATCGTCATCTTTTTGCTGGTGTCGCTCTTCTTTCTCCATTCCTCTAATAATTGAACTAAATTCCGCCTTGACTTTCTTCGGCACCCGCAATGCCGCGTAATCCTTCATATTCATAGCTTCCAGAAGATGTTCCTACATCAGGATGGTCAGAGATAGCCTGTCATTTTAGTGCCAATGCTACTAACTAACCTTTATAGCTGCTATCTTTGCCATCTTCATATGCCGAAGGCACTCTGTAGAATTGTCCGCATCATGAGAGCATCCAATACAGTATGCCTTATAAATGGTGAATACGGTAAACAAGCCAATCGTGAACGTGCTGTACATCTCACGCGCACTGTACAAATGATTCGAATCGCCAGTTTTCCGAAAGGCGGAGCTTTCACCTATAATTTTGGATGCAAAACCTGGAAAAGGGTACATGAATGAATTATTAAGCGAGTATATTACGATGTTATAGACAAAAAATGTATCTGGTGATCAATGAAAGGACATCAGTGCGTCATGTTCTGTCTGTACCTCAACTACAGTCTAGTAATAAAATACGACATAAGTGCTGCGCCGGTACAACTCTTTCACTGCTAAGCCTTTTATGAGAACACTTGGGAACCAGACTGAAGAATCTGGCAGAAATCCCGGAAAAGTTATACGTTATCAACAGTTGCACGTTCACGAAAACGATGAAATGACAATCTGGGACGTAAATGACACCACTTTAAGGTACGTAGGTTAGACACCTTTAATCTTCCCAGGATCCTCCTTTATAGAACTTTCAATCCATCAATGTTCACAAAAATGCTTCGATCTTACCATCTTTCGATGTGAAAGTGAATTTCACCGAAAATAAAGGAGCCATCATGGGATCCTGCTAGTGGTGGATTTTCCAATATCGCCCAGATTTGAAATTTACATCAGATATAAAAATAACCACGCCTTCCCAATCCCGTCGATGGTTTAGTTGAAGCAACACATCGTGAAGAACGAATTAGTTTGAAAAAAGGTAAGACAACATCTTTGATCCTTTGCCATTTTGTATAAAGTAATTAAGCGGACCATTGAGGTAACCTGCTGCGTCGTAAAAAGATTGCGTGGAAGTGAAATTTCAGGGTGTGGATCATGATGAGGCAAAAAGCGGCGCGTCATGGCCACGTGATTGGTTGAACCAGACGCTGTCCCCACCTTTCATGGTGGACTCGCACTCATACGAACGCGATTAAACCATACTGGGCTGGGATTCATGGAACGATGGCCGCGCAAACCTATGTTGGTTAGCGTTTTTGATCATTTTATAGACTACGTAATGCTAAGAAGAGCAGGACATGGAAATTGGTTTCCAACCTGGTTATATGTTCATGAATCCTAGCCTTGCACACACAAAATCTGGACACGAATGAGGATGAACTGATACTAAAGGGCAGAAAGTCGCCTCATTTTGCTTAACAGTGACCCGCACTCGAAGGTATCCAGAACCCGTAAGCTGCAAAACGGAAGACGGAGATCTTGAGATTGGGATGGAACAAGAGTCGTCAAACGGAAAGCGAAATTTTTTCTGTAACACTAGCTTACCCTCTAACAATAAAAAAACCAACTTTCAACGCAACTTAACTCAAAAACTTGTAGGAATCAGAGGTACGGCAAGTTTATTAGGTAAATAGATCCCACTAAATACATATGCATTCTATGCGCGTTTCTAAAAGATAAATGCAGCTTGGAGGGTGGAATACTGTCCTTGTATCAGGTAATTCTTCAACCCAGGTAATGTGAATATGCGGAAGTCTATGAGCTAGGCAACTTTGAAAACTGAAGTTGGATGTCGACAAATCACTTTCTTTCCCTTCTGCACAAAAAAAAAAGTTCTGGGAAGTGTCGCCAATAGAGACAAAGGGCTGTTCTATGTATGTGTTTAATCTGTGTAGTCAGGCCAAAAAGCCCCTTTATTGGGGACCGCTCCAAATTTATTGGCAACCTGAGCACGAAACTGCGGGAAATTCATCTTCTACACTGGCCTAGTGCTGCTGTCCATGGGTAACTTAAAAGAATTGCTGGAAAGAAGATTCGGAAACTTCAATGAGAAGTCTTATGCCAACCTGAACATTTCTCAAGAATAGCTTATCACTGATGACAAGGGCCTTTTTCGCAAGCTTTCGAAAGACTACAGAGAAATGAATTTCGATAGCCGACGTCAAGTCAATGGTGGAACGTCCATCTTTCCAGAGACGTGGCCAATGCAGTTCTGGTAGAGGAGAAACAAAAGGGACAATTTGAATGACCAATATTTCATAGACAACCACAACGGATGCCTCGCTGAGCGAAATCAAAATTCAGTGAGGGAACCTACTTCCCTTCGGAAAAACATGCTGCATGTGTTGCAGAACTTTTCAGTCTAGCCATTATTTGCCCAAGGCTCTGAGAATTTCTTTACTGAGAAAACTGATAATTATTCCATCAGTAGAAATTGTCCTTCTATATTCAGAGAACGTTGAAAGATCAGAAAAAAAAACTTCACAGGCAATTTCTGCGAGAAGTGAAGTGATGATTTCTTGACAAAGAATGGATTCGGCGGTGTTGATGTCGCCTCAATTCCGTTCATCGAAAACCCAATAATCTCCATGGAAATTATGTGATGCTCATAATCGACAACACTTCTAGTACGAAAGGTGACATTGCGTACAGGCACACTTCAGCTGCGATGATGAAGGTTCACCTCACGAGAAATTTCATCGTCATTCAAAGTTCAAGTAAATAGAATAAGAAAGATCTATACAGAAGCGTTAGACGTCGCTAACATGAAACTTGGAAAGAATCGCAACGAAGAGACGCTTGCACTGAAGTTTTGAGTTCTAACAAGAATTGTTATGAACCAAAGATTTGTGGAAATCGCGGAAGCTTCAAACTATTTGTGAAGAATGCATGCTTCCACAAAAGACGTAGGAATGACGCATACGGAAAGACAGGGGCAGAATCGACATCAAGCTCGCACTCTGCAACAAGGACGGTATAGTGGAATAATCTAATAACTATGCGTCTTCGGATCATAATTCCTTCACAGTGGAAACCGCTTTGGACTTCAAGAAGTTCTGGTGAATATTCCGAGCACGTTTTCGTCAAAAAGGCTTGTAAATTCCCAGAAGCGTTCCTCTTTATAGCTGTGGGAAAAAACGGACTGAAACATGCAACCAGAAAACATTGGCGACGAGTATGGTATGAAGATGCTAGCGGTTACTGCTTTAGGCATGCGAACATTTTTGTGAGGGATTGCTGAAAGTGCTCGTGCGGGCGACAGTGGACAAATCCTGAAACCTTCGGGCCCGAACACAGGAGATTTTGGAAGGAGCACCGAGAACAGCTCTGGAAATGAACAAGAACACCTAGAATGGATGTCTGCGAGCAGTAGCAGGATGCAGCACAAGTGTGAAAAGAAGCTTGGAAGGGAGTCTAAATGAGCCGAATGGTGTCCCTAGCACACACGTGTCCGTTATGAAGAAGATGAAGGGAATCGGACGCGTAACAGATGCCTTTATAGATGAACATGGACTTTGGTAAAACGTCGAGAGTTGAGAGAGTGTAGAGTTAACCACTACTCCTATTTATGGGAAATTCGATTTGAACGCAGTGAAACGGTGGGTTATCTAAAAGCATTAATTGTTCTTTTTTCTCGTTTTCGTTACTTTATAAGAGACATAAAGTTAATAGGAGGAATCGAAAGATCATGATTACTTGTAAGAAGAGTTAACTTTGAGGTCTCTCACTGACTCAACTGTGAGCATATTCTTGCCTTCTGTATTATTAATAGATTGCTCTTGGTCACCTAATGTAGGGTACTATTAAACAATCATTATTTCTAATCTGAGGTTCTGTTTACCTTCTGTGGCAAAGAACTAGGCTACCGTATGAGCTGCTGTTAAAAGCCTAATGAGACCAGAACCATTTGATTGTTTAAACCACTGAGCCCAGCTGTCAGAATGGGGGACATCACCGCAGCAATTCAGTGTGAGCAGGACCCAATCAGCAAAAGATTACTGGGCTCGGTTCCCTGTTCCGCAGGTTTCATTCATTTCTCTGGTCATTTATTTATTGGAATTCACGCAAAGATGGACCAAAATAATCACGAACAACGAAAAGAACCGCGACGGTGCACAGCATTTTGACTATCTTAGAGTTGGCTAAGGTTTCACACAAGAATGGTCCTACCTCATGTCGAAAATGACATGTCGTTCTCCTAATGTTGTATATGAAGAAGTTCTCCCTGGACTTCTTGTTCCCGACGCGAGAACCTACCTTGCTAAGCCCAAAGCGACTGAGGTTTGGATGATCAGCTCAACCAAAAGTAGAGGAATTCGCCTGGGACCCTGCGCAAAACCCTCTGAGGGATCTCTAAGAAGGAAGTTCAATCTACCTTGATAATCCTCGATCCTCAAACGACAACAAGAGCGCAAGCTCTTGACCACCCCACATGAGGCGAAGCTAAAGTATATGCTTTCTATAGAATGCTGATATTGCGGACTCTTTTCTAATAGTTTTGCTTTGTAGACTAGAAATAATCCTGCTTGGTGTCCATTTTTGTTCAAGAAATGATTCAACTTTTTTCTCTAACGCCTCTGAACGTCTTCTAAAAACCACTATGGTGTCACAACTGAGTTACACAGTGGGCCACAACAATAAAGTTAACAAAGATAAACATGAGTAAATAAGAGATATAAAGGCATGAGTGTCGGAAGATCTTTTTGAAACTTCTGGCTCATCTGGGCAACAAATGAAATCAATTGTACTCCGCAGTGAGTTTGTGAACATCAATTCTGATCAGGCGACATTTCGCGAATATAATCATGTTACTACACTTCACTAAGCGAGAACAAGTAGTGACGCAGGCAATTCAATAATGACATCGAATTTGGATTTCTCCTAGTAAATTTAAAACCCTTTATTATTAATCTTGAACCTTTATGGTTACTGAATATTTTTGCAGCACGATTACTCTTATTATTTAGATTGATGAGTGATATATATGTACTTGGAAAGAGTTTTTTTTTATGAGCTTTCATATGGGAAGTCAGCTTTTAAGGTAGACAGAGTAGACTTCACCACTCACATCACTTTTTGCGTCACAAGCTTTGGTCTCATCTGTCACTGGTACTGGTTTACACGCAAAATTGAAACGCAGAATGTAGTAAACTTCTTGAACTGATCTGCATCTATGACAAGCTGGCCATATTTATGGTGGAACTCAGTGCTGTAGTTCGACGCCATTCTGGTTGTTATTTGAATGTTTCCTACACCTTTTCCGGATTGTGAGGGAGACATCCCCGACAATACGACAGACTACATACAAAAAGGAGCGTATGCAAAGACTACCCGTACTTTTTGCGATTTTCTTCACGGGTTTTGAGTTGCTCACAAAAGTTTGAAACAAAAAATTATTCCAATAATGTAGCCATTTTGGCAGTGCTCAAATGAATAACGATAGGTCAAGTTGAGCAGGAAATAACATACTTTTTGCATTGGCTCAAATGAGAATCGTTTCCGCGATAAATCGGAGAAAACATCTGTCTATCTGCACGTGTTTATTACATTATTAAATTATTGTCTATTATTTTTAACACCACTATTTTTTTATCTCATTATTCGTCTGTGTTTACTTCTCACATATAATGCTGATTTCAATTTTTTACATAGAAAAAGTGTAACATTGCTTCAATTGATTTTACATCCAGAAAAAAATGAGCGCTTCCCTATGCGTATGGCGAAAGCATACAGGTTTGTTCTTTGCGCTTGCCTAGAGCCTATCTTTTATGAGTCATTTTGAGTGCCCAGAAATAAATAAACAGATATTCACATGCATTTACTTATTTATTCACTACTCGAGAATGTTACTTTGTAGAAGATTTACTTTTGTTACTCATTCGGTGCACCCCAACAGACACTAAACGAAATATGGCTCACGGAAATAGGCATGAGCCGAATATCAGGAGAATTGTTGACTACATATGATAAATTCAACAAGCAGCTGAACATGCTGCATATGCTTTTTTGTCCTGTTTCGGATGTTTCAACCTTTTTCAGTAGCAAAACTGGTTGGTGAAAGTTGAGGATTCAAGAATGAAGTGTCTGAGATGGCGTCTGCCAAGACGCCTGCGGAAGCGAAGTGTAGCAATGTAGTAAGTGGTAATTCCAACGTCCTTTTTCTAGAAGTTTTCACAGGAATTCGTGATTTTTTCCAAAGATACAATTACTTCGTAGAAACTTATAATAAACTTTTTCATTATACGCATAGTTAAAACTTCTCTAGCGCTACTAATGATTACTTATGGAAAGTATTTCTGCACTCTTGTTTCCACGAAATGTTAGGTTTTTGTGCTGACCGAGAAGTGACTCGACCATGACCCTTGATGACTACCTTACCTCTAGAGTACGTAGGTAGTGTAGCCTGCATTTTAGTGAACTTAATATGTACCAGTTTAAGTTGCTTGCAGGTAAGAAGTAATTGCACTAGCTGTAAGCTCTGAACCCTCAGGCGAACCAGAGACTTTAAAGTGAAAAAAGCGAAACAGACAAAATTTGCTGAACGAGATAGAATCAGACAGACCATGTTCACTAAAACGACCGTTATATTCAATACTGTTCTGTGTCTGAGCCTCACATTTCAGTTGTTTCGT
This sequence comes from Ancylostoma ceylanicum, assembly GCA_000688135.1. Classification (NCBI taxonomy): domain Eukaryota; kingdom Metazoa; phylum Nematoda; class Chromadorea; order Rhabditida; family Ancylostomatidae; genus Ancylostoma; species Ancylostoma ceylanicum. The sequence continues at coordinate 1,440,944 of JARK01001337.1, read as the reverse complement.
ACTAATGTAGAAGACTCCCTTTCATTATATGTTTACTAGTTGATCACGTTACCTATATTCGGTAGTTTAGCTAACACGTAGACAAATTTTACCATGAGAAACAATTGATAACCTCATTCCTAGGCTGTGAACTATAGAATGAGGCTGGCATTGAAAAGCTAGAGATAGGAGGCGCTTACACTAAACCATGACATTATCTAGCCAAACTAAACGAACTATGCCACAGTTTGGCCAGAATGCTGCTGGCGTTGCTCGGATAAATTTTCGGAAGAACCGCAGCAGAAATCCAGAAGAACAGCAGCAGAAAAAGAAAGAACCGCAACAGGGCTAGGATTTTCGCGTACTGTGTCTCTTAACATGACGTTGCCTCTGAGATAACCAATCACGCTGACCATCGCTGGTTAAGGTTTCATGAATCCGAGCCCAGGGCTCCGAAGAACTGTAGAAGAAAGCATTCTGCTGCAGTCCTTCCGAATCCTTTTATCTCAGTATCCTTCGCTTCTTAACAGCATGCCCAGATCTCTTTCAGCTGCGGTCGTTCCGACAATGCGAGAAATTTGAAGATGCGGTCCCTATTCAATGATAAAATCCAGAAGAATTCATGCGTGATTTTCCAGTTCCTCTGTTTTAATGGGATCCCACAAAGGGGAGGGGTCTTGTTCAGCCTACTACAGCAGTGTAAATTAGTTTTTCCCCTTGAAATATTGGGAACCTCTCCCTCCTTTATTATCCTTGATTTGAAGGCAAATACGTATTGTGTTTCGTCATCTCAGATCTAGTAAGTAAATAAATATATTGCGATCTCTCTAGAAATGCCTACGCAGGTTAGAACGCTAGCTGTTGCCGGGCCAATATCGCATGGTAAAATATTTCCAGAGCCGAAAGTTGAAGCTCTGGGTATGCCCAAATAAACCTTTGAGCAGGCTGCACACAATTTTCTAAGTATTTCAGAACCATTTTTCCTATCGTAAATGTTTGCGACGCGACGGTTGAATCAACCTAAATAGGTTAATGCGCTAAATATAGCAGTTCAGTGAGCTTAGACCACGAACTTTGAGCCAGAAATAAACTTCAAGATGTCGTCACTGCACTCGACGCCAGCTGTCGTACATGAAATCGTTGACAAATGGCGAAGTATCTGACACCTGGATAATGCTTTTTATACCTGTTTTCTTCACACTTGCTTCAGGTGCACCTATATCTTTAACGATAAAAAACTATGTATGATTCACCAGATCGAGAGTTCCCTGGTGGTGACCATTCATCCTGTCGAAGCACGAATGGCCGTCAGAGTGTTGCTCTCGCCGCTTCCTGTCATAAATACTGTTTTTGTCGCTTCCGTGAGTTTCCAGGCTCACCTCAGCCAGGAGACTCAAATGTATCATCGTGATCCTTCAGTACAGATTCTCACCATTGTCGTCTCATTTTTGCCCATTTTTAAATTTGAACTGTTGATTCCAGGAAAAATGAGTTTTTATGTAAGCATAAATTCACTGGCGTTCGGCCGTCCACCATTCGATCCCCGGATCAGCCTCACGTGCTACTTCTTTCGTTAACCCCTGTCTTCCTGAGTAGATATTACATCTTGTACTTAGGGATGTGAACTTACAATGGGGTCAGATAGGCCTGCGTGCCGTCCTTAAAATTGCTGCCTTTTAGTTTTCTGGATATTTCCCGTATTCCAAAGCTCCTGTCCACATGGTTGAAGGATTAAGAGCATTTTTTTTGTCTTGCTCTCCGTCACAGACAACTATTGAAGAATTTCCCTCGAGTTATTTTTTACTCGAGTACGTGCCTGTCCACAAAAACCAACACGTCAAAGAAATTGTATTGAATAAGAATTCTAATTAGGCTCAGTGCAAAAAACGTTAGCATGAGTTTCAGTTACTGACCCGTACATTAATTGATCGGCAAGAATAATTTAGTAAAAAGGTTTTCGGCTGAATCGTTATGCTTTGACGTCACAATCAGTCATTTTTGTATCCAAACAGGTGTAGAATTCTCATGGATCAGAGGACTTGAACTATGCAGTACAAGTGACAAAAATCCCACCCACTAGATAATCCCTAGCAGCAATAAGCGCACAACACAAGAATTCCTTCTTTTTCTGGATGATCTCAACACGTTCAGCACTTTGTGTGATAGTTGTCGGGGCCGAGTAGTAAGACGATAACGAAAAGAGAGGAAGTCAGTTGAGCGTTGAGGAGTCGGAGGAACGGAGGACAGCAGGCGCTCGGCAGGTGTGTATGTGTGTGTGAGCGGGGCGAGAACTGCATCCGAGACGGACGGACGAGACGATCTTAGCCATCGCCTCACATGTACACGTGTTCAATTTACTTACTTCTTTATTACTTGTTAACGTCATCTCGAAAACTTGTGGCACTCTCCACTACATCTATCCTTTATCCACTTTTTCTTCTACGCAAATGATTTTTCCCAGAATTTCACGAACTTCGGCAGCATTTTGACCTTTGTGGTCCAGCTTACATCAGCTCACCAGAATAAAATCCACTCGTTTTCTTCCATGAAGTCCTTACAAGAAAAAACAAGGATCGAACTTTGTTATGTTTCCTTCACAGACTTGAACCTGATGTCCTCAAACTCCCCTGAGTCCATTGATTTGCCCAGAAACTCTGAATCACAACTGTTGGCTAGAAATCCATAGAAGCGTTTGCGGCATGGATTTCATTCCTAAACTCCTTGCAGACATCCTTTGATCCCTAAATAGTCTGGACAGTGCAACTATTCTCAGGATATCATCACCACGACTTTGCAGCATTCATTACCTACTTCATTGACCAGCTTTACTTTTTGAGTAGATTCTGGATGTCAGGATACTGTGACTTTCCGTCATGTCTCGTGTTCTTGCGCGATTTTTACCAATTTTAATCTTTTATTTCCTATCTATTCAACCCAGTCCTTATTTTTCTATTACAGTCTCATACAAAACAGGAAGCTTCGCCTCGTCTAGGGCTTACTTTATCCAATTTATTGGCAGGGCATATGCCCAATCATGTCCGAACGTTTACGCGAACGAGTAAGGCTTTACTATTACTGTTATTGGCTAAATAGACAGTCAGCCAAATGCTCTTTCACGTAAAAACAGTAATAATTTCCAGCTTGGATATTTCTCTGAAGAATTGGATGGCCAAATGCGCTCCGTCTCCCCTTCTGGATCGCGGTCCCCACGGCGGTCAAGTCGGTCTCCCAGGCCTCCTAACGGGTGAGTCAATTCAAAACACTTGGATTTCTTCTTATTTTGTCCATAACAGTGGTAGAATGCGTTCGATGTTTGGCTTCTAATTTCTGTGCATCCCCATCTACGGCGAATTATCTTTTTTTCTCTCCATTGAACTAGCCATTATTAGAGCTGCATCGTGTTTTTCTTCGATTGAAAAAATCCAGACTGTCTTTGTGGCTAAATTATAGGCAGTCTGCCGCAGTAGTCTGCTGTAAATTAGTGATAATTAGAAAGTAGTGGAATTTCCTGGCGTATATCAACGCATATGCACCCAAATGAAGACAGAAGGACCTTTAAAACACTCCAGAGTTTCTTTAGTGCTCTTAACCCCTGTGGCCATCCTGGATATCAAAGCCCTGGACCCATTTAATCAGGCGACGTCGTGAAGTGTACATATGTGCGAGGATAAGCACGACTCAGTACAATTCGTCTATCGGTGGTCATTGTTTGGGCGATGACACGCCAGTGTGTTACACAGGAACCGACGGACACCTGATGCAGCTCGACAGCCCTCACCACACTCCGAAACACTTCACGCGTCATCAATCAATACGTATGATTAACATAAAGAAGTAGAGACTAGAAGTAGAGGGTATTGCTTCTTGTCGAACAACGGAATTAGGCTTGTTCAAAGGTGGCCTGGCTTTTAAGGATGAACAGCACTAAAGAGTATACTAGTACAAGTGTGGATTGAGATGGATCCTTAATAATGTTTCCATCGTTGGAATTGTGAAATTCAGTCACATTACAAGTCTCGCTCTCTCGTCAAAAGGGCGTTATGAGTTTGATATGTACAATTAGCCACAATATCCACCTCGAATCCTCAGCTGACCTCTTACTCTGACGTGGACGACACGACAAATGGCTGCGTTTACAATGCCGAGGCGAATTTCAACAACTTATGAGCAACTTGGAAAAGTCGAGAAAAGCCGCAATGACATCATCATGCCGCAGTGACGTAATGCTACCTCATCCCAGGCGTAATGTTCTCCATCCAAAGGGTTTTGTACTCATACCTGTGTAAGTGTTAGGTTGGTCCGAAGGTCTTGCGCCGAATTTTACATTTTTTCAAACAATCATAACATTATGGTTCATGGAAGGAATCTGGTCTGCCAAATTTTATAGTTGAGAATTAGTAGAACATTTTAGCGCATTCTATCGCATTCTCTCACCTAAGAAATGAAATTCAAGGCCAACAAATCCTGGATTGAAAAATAAATTTTGGTGCGAGATTTTCGGACAAACATAATCGTTTTGTGATAACAATTTTTGTGATGTCAACAATTCTGTGAGAGAAATCTGTATGATATTAGTAATTATAGAAGTCGAGGACTTAAGAGAATCAGAGGGTAAACCTAAAAAAGGTTGGAAGATAGAAATTATAGGGTTTGTCAAAAAATGACATTCATGGATGTGATCCTCAACCCAAGAGTTTCTTCATGGGCAAATATAAAAATCGTAGTGATGGAAATTTTTATGAATTGGTTTGATTTCCATTGTTAATTTTCTAACACATCTGCTAGAAGATACAACAGCCCATCCAGCAGTTCGCAACCGGGAAAATGCTGAAAGCTTAAACAAAAAAGTAGGTTATTACCTTTTTTACTCAACCTTTGTATAGCGAAGCACTGGTTTCATGTTCAAAACAGATACTGCGTACATAAGTAAGTGATATATAAAACAACTAAAGGAAGCCCTTTTAATCAGACCTCGCCTTTCATTCCTTCTATAAATAGTAGAATATGTATTTGGCGTCTCTCTATGAGATTTTTCTTCTTTTGTTGCCGTTTTCATGGTTCATCTTCTGTTTGTTATTTCGATCCTATTTTGACTGACAATGTTTTTGCTAGCTGTAAATATGCAGTTGAATTTGAAAATGACGCTAACATGAAGTTGAATTTGAAAATTACGGTAACATGAAGATTTTCATTGCTATCAAATAACCATCAAGATCTATGAAACTATTGTGTAAAATGATTCATGTCTGAATTCAACACTGTTGGAGTAATAGGCTTTAGAGGCAATAAGCCTTCAGTAGCGCATTATGAATCCTGCTCCGTGAATTTCCCCTAAGCTTTCCACAGATATGTATGTGGGAGGTTCATCCCAGTCTTCAGCTGATATCCCTGCAGAGTAGATTTATCTCCATTTAATGAAATTTGTGAATTATAAAATCTTCCTGTTATTGTTCAAACATATGTATGTGTGCTTAGATTTCATAATAGAAAAGAATGTCTTGCTCCTACAATACTTATCAGGATAAACATAGTTCCATTAGCGCTAGGGCTTGGTCTGAGTAAGACTAAAATAAGACCTCGCCTTTTATGTTCAGGACAAAATTATCTCCCACAGTCCTCACTATACATCGTGAAATTACAGCTAAAAATGCGTATACTCTGTAATACTCTAGTATTGTAATTAGCGAAAATTCTAGGAGAAAAGAAAAAGAAAGTGAAGGAGGACACCCATAATAACTGAGAGTTCCGCAGTTTTAAATATTACACTTAGAACCGAACAGTGCATTAGATATATTCAAAATTAAAAAGTCGGTTTCGAATGAATCGAAAATTCGAACGTTCAAAAAGGAGCAAACCGTACAGTCCTCGAGGAATGATAGGAAGAGATTGCAGGGCTTTCCCTTCTGCCAACAAGGACAGAAAGCCCCGAGTTTCTCAAGTTGGATTCCAAATTAATAATCAAAATGACTAGGTTATTCGATTTGTATTTAGTGTTATGAACATATACCAAACATCATATACAGTGCCGGCCAAAATTATATAGCCTTCTCAACTTTACTCCATAACCTCTGTTAACGCAAAGCCCGGCTCAACGTAAAGCCATAAAGTTCAAATTTTTAAGTTCGATGAATTTTGAGTCTCTACAGCTATCCTAGAATTTTGAACTTCAACGCTTCACGTTAAGTTGAGATTTACGTTAACAAAAGTTATGGAGGAAAGTTGAAAAGGTTATACAATTTTGGCCGGCACTGTATGTACGTTATCGTTACTGTTTATGTACCATCGGTAAGAACCCTTTCCAGAGTTTCGAATTGTCACTAATTTTATCAGCTTATCATCTTTCTACAATGTTTTTGATATGATGCCGAGCATAACACTGCATTCTATCGTTTTTCAGTCCCTTTTTCATTTTTTGGTTTCCTGGAAAGGAGTAGATATGGATGATTGTTCAAAATCTAAACGCGACTAACAGTTTCAGAGAGCCGGCGATAGCGGTAGCGATACCGCTAGTTCGTGATTCTCGTCCTGACATCACAGCATGGCCTGCTCCACCTCAAAACCTCCCTTTAACCTGCATCAGTGGGAATGTACGGTAAGTTCAACCAGAGCTACTTTAGCTACAACTTATTTCCCTACATCTAAACCTATCCCGCGTTCAGAACACCGACAGCAGCACCAGTGCGTCCATCAGTGTCTCCAGTACCGGTGTCACCGGTATCAAATGGTGGTGGCAGTACAAAGACAGAAATAGATGATCCTACTACTTTACTAACTATGTTAAAAGTAGCCGCAGCATCCAGCGCCAACGGTAGGATCACGGAAGCTGAACCACGAAAAGGCAACTGAACTTTACTGCAACTGAACAGTAGTGTAGTAGCTATATGTTTATGGCTTTAACAAAACTGCAGCTTTAGTATAGTTCAGATGGTTTTGTTACCTTATGTGGGTCGTGGATCGCTGAGCTGCGGCTGATTTTTCTTTAGTTCTAGGTGTTCCTAGAGGACGAGAGACTGAGCTGAAGAGGAAAATCCAGACATTAGAGGAGACAGTAGCCGAGTATGAACGGCAGAAGTACAATGTAATGGGAACGTTCAGCGAATACAGGTGAGTTGAGCAGGACTTCACCAGTTAGGATCTTTTCGAAAAGGATATAAGAAATTATTCCATTCCTATATGATAACGACAACGTGAAGATAATTATGTAAAGTATGAAATTCACCATATGAGAAGCTCTAAATAGCATAACGACTTCAGAGAACGTGTAGCAGAACGTGAACGAAAATTAGAAGCTGAATATTCGAGTAAAATTATCGCACTTTCTGAAGAAGTGTTAGGAGCAAAGAAGGATTTCGAGGCTCGGATGAAGAGCTTCCAAGCGCTGCAAGTGAGTTTATATACGGCTGTGTTAAAGCGTAGTGTTTGATCACCTCCACATGAAACTGAGTCATATAGCGGAATTCGGTCGCTTTAAGCCTGTTTTGACGTCTGGTAGCTTATGAGTAACGAGTATCCTGATTATTTGCAGGATAAATTTGAACGAGAGAAGGAACAAGCGCTCGAAAAACTGCGGCAAGAGCATCAGAAAGAGATTCAGCTGTTGGAGCAACGGTTCTCTGAGTCTCAGCTCTTGAATCTTGAGCAGAAGTGAGTCGATATTACTGCTTAGAACATCTTAACCTACTAGTAATTGTCCTTGTTTAGATACATGATCGAAATCCAACGATTAGAGGAAGAAAGGAAGTCACTGCGATCCGAGAAAGAACGTCTAGGGGAAACATTCGAAATGAAACTGCGACGAGCTCAGTCACTTTACGAAACTGAACTCACTGCAGCTAAAATGTTGTATACAAAGGAGCTGGAGGCTCTCAGAGATCATGAAGAGGCTCTGAAGGAAGAACTTCTGGCAAGGTGAATACTTTGTATGATAAACTTTTCTTTTATGATTCAAAACCAAAGATCTCAACATAATATCCGATAACTCCTTGCTAATCGAAATGATCATGTTATTGTCCGAGTTTATCGTTCGTTAATGTTTTGGAAAAAATAAAGTCAAAGGAGCATCCATATCAACAGAGGGTGCATCTATTCCCAAGCCTCGTTCCTGAGGTCCTTGTTTGAAAAGAAATTTAAATAGTACGACTTATTTTGCACCAAACTAATTCATATAATAGTAATTACTTTTTGTTTAAATAGTCATCAATCACTACAGATAGTAGAAATATGATAGCTACAACTATATTGAGAAACGAAAAGAATTAAGTATTGGTTTATATGAATAGTATGCCAAAAATAAAATAAATGAATAATAAATAAGTTAGTAACCTTCCAAATACTACTTAGTCAATTCGAGTAAAATCTTGGTTTTCAATATACACTTTCAATATTTCCAATTTTCCATTTCTCATAGGGGACCATGGTCATCTCTTGGATTTGTATCCTCCCTGAAATCCACTTCCTTCAGGCAGGACGAGTTTCACGATCGCTTGCAAGAGCTTCAGCACCAAGCTCGACGAAGCCGAGATGAGCTGGCCAGCTGCAAGAACGAAGTGACTGCATTGGAGCGGAAACTCAAATCAAAAGAAACCGAAGTTCAAGCGATTAGCAAGGAGGTGATTTTCTGGATAATTGCGCAGGAACTTATCTAGTGGTTCCTTGAAGTATTCCTCAAATTTTGGTTGTTCCTGAAATGTAGAGTGTTCCTATCACTCTCCTAATATTGGTCTAATCGCTGAGAACCACGAGTTTACTGTGAGTCCAACCAAGTTATTTTAGCTAGAAGACGCGCGAAATGAGACCAACGATGCACTCAAACGCCTCTCGCAATCGAATACCGAGTACAACGAACATAGAGTGAAATTCCAGCAACAGGAGGAAGAACTGAAGAAGAAATCTAGTACGTCAATATGCTAAAAACAGCTGACTGCACTGGAGTACACATTAATTATTTATGCACTTTAAAGAGCTACTGAATGTCGTTGAAGCAGCGAAGACAAAGCTCGAAGCAGTGATTCGTGATCTTCAAACTGAAGTTCGAGCTCTAAAGAACAAGGTTGGTTCAGGAATTTAGTTCACATCTAGAATCAAAATAATGTCTTTGCATTTCTGATATCCTTCAACGGCATCGGCCCTATAAAAAAAGCCAACTACTCATATCACTGCAAAATGCCTGGTGGGATCGTACATATTTTAAAGTGATCCCTGAGACCGTGTGGATTCTCTAATTGGACTCCCAGTATTTTTGAGTAAATTTGGAATCATTAGTTGTTTTCTCCACTGGCGGAATTTGTGAAAGCTTCCGCAGAAGTTCTGACCATCCCACTGACACAGAAATGACGTGTTTTCTCAGCGAAAGCTGTAGTGCTTCACTGTTTTCAAAATTATTTGGATGTGTTGCCGTGATGGGATTCTTGAATCAGAAAGCACCGATTTTAGTCTTTTTCAACCTTTGAGACTCTAAAGGGATCTCGTTCATCTTGAATCCCTGACTAGATTATTTATTTATTCCGATACAACAAGGTGCTCTGTCAATCGAGCTAAACAATGATGAAGTTTTGTTGGAATAGCTCAGGACCAGCTTCCACGGATAAAACAGGTCGTATCTAGATAGAAGATCCAAAAGGTGTGTCCAGAAGAATTGAGCCCAAATTCTCCTGGATTCTCAGAATTTTCTAGTGTTTTACATTTTCTGATTGAATCAAAGCCAGAACTAACCGAATTACTCTTCCCTCAAAGAAAGAATACACTTTGTTCATCGTCTGGAGACGTTAACAAATTTCGCCAAAGATCCACCAACAGTAACCCGTTGACTTAAACGATTCTAGGCAAATACAAGTGCTGGATTAAGCCCACATTTCAAATCCAGATTTCCAGCTATTGTAGATTCCAAGCAATTGTAGCTATTCGACGATCCAATCTTAGCATGCCGTTTATACAAGTTGTTTACTGTTTGTTATTGTTTTATTATTTTCCTTCATATTATATCTTTCTTTCTCTCTCAATGCTGCTGTTCTCGAATAGTAACGATACTAACAGCTCAAAGTGTCAATGATGTTACCATTCAGGTCGAATTTCTGGAAAAGGAGCGCGAAAACCTTCAAAGCCAAAGCGAAAGCCAAGCAAAGCTGCAAAACTCACAAGTGAACGCCCTTGAAGCTGTGAGTTCTAAATTCATACCCTGAATAAACCTGACGTTCCGAAGAAGATCCTGGTATACTTCTGATCTACTCTCACATTTAGGTGCTCGAAAGCGTAACTAAGGAAAAGGAAGCGACCAAAGAGCACTACGAGGGTCTACTGGTGAAAGAACGACAACAGGTTGGTAGGAGCTAAGAAATCCTGGAATTTTGCAGGATTTACAGGAGTATTCCAGGCCGAAGCCCGCGAACATGCTATGAAGAAAGAATTCAGCAGCAAGTTAAACGAACTCGAGGAGCAGTACACTAGTTTGAAGGAGGATCTGGAACATTCTGCTAGGTTGGATAGGGACGAATTAAGGGAGGTAAGCCCACTTCGAGTAATCCCTAATGCTACCTTTACCATACCCTAGAGTGTATTTCAGGCTACCCAGCATGAGATCCAAACACTTAGGACTGAGAAAACTTTGCTTGAAGCGGAAGTTACAGCGCTGAAGCAAAAATTCTTGGATGACGGCGAATCAGAGGTTAGTTTGGTAACTAGAGAATAGCTCCATGGAATAGTATAGCGAATGGAATGAGAAGAAGAATAGTTTCTGCTTCAGGATCAGATCACAGAACAGCTCAACGTCATTGTCAAGGAAACAGCAGATCTCACAAGAACTCTCGAGGAATACCGCCAACGAATAAATAGCAAAGGTGAAAAATTCAGTACATGTCTTACAGAAGACGGATATCGCTCATGGTCCTGTACAAGTTACACATCCATATACGATATGCAGGAAAAAACGGAAGGAAAATATAGACTCACTAGTTTTCCCCTCAGCAGCTCTTACCACCTGCCAAAGTCTATACAATTCAGATATAATAAATACCTGCTATACCTAAGAAATATTGTAACTCAAACTAGTAAATGATCGTAAGTGTTCAGATGAAGAGATCGCTGCGCTCCGTCGACGAGTCGATCAGGAGCAGTCCTTATCCGAAGAACAAATCCGAGTGATCAAGGATGAGCTGAGAAGTGAAATGCTGTCTTCTGATGAGTACCAGAACAACCTCATGGAGATCGAGCGGCTACATTCGGAGGTGCCCAATATGAATATTTTGGTTGCATGGATTGTACATCATTCACCTAGCAATTTCAGATCGCAAAATATGAAAGAAAGCGAGAAAAGGAAGAGGAAGTGGAGAAGGAACGAGCGGAAGCGATGAGGAAGTTAGAAGCGGAAAATGAGGAAATTAAGGAAAAGCTGCACGAGATCGAAGAAGTAGAGGTCAGTATTTCCTGTATTCTTTGGGACAGTCGTATCAACCTCCGTGATTTCCTGTTTTACGTAAGTCAACTCCTCAATCCACAGGCGGTCCAATACATAGATCAACATCAGGATTCCTGGTTTTTATCCACATCCATGATCCATTACTTGTTGGCTTACGGTAAATAATTATAAGTGCCAATAATAATACCAGGAATCGATCAGTATAAAGAGATGGCAACAAACCAACAGAAATTTTCAAACCACTCCCACACACCCCCCCCCCTATTCTTCTCATCCTGAGATTTACCGATATGTAAAAATTTGGCTTCGCTGAGCACTGATTTGATGCTCCAGTTTGATAAAAATAACAATACTACATTGCCTATGAAGTTATCAGCCCAATATGGAAAGAATCCGAGGTTTTCAGATTCAGGATTCACAGATTTCAAATAAAACTAAGAAGTTCTATGACAGCTCCAAAAAAGAATATTGAAGTCGAATATTGACAAAAATCAACGCTTCAATTGGGAAAATCCACAAATGTTATGGAAACGATTGGTAAGGAATGTTCTGGAACTGATGATCGGAAAGGGTAAAAAAGCTAGAATTTCTCAACGATTCTCGCTTACCAACTTGAAGTTTAATAAATAGAATGGAGTACTGTTCTGTAAATCCCATAGTGTTTCCCAACTAGGTACAACAACCGGAGATAATTTTCAAAGTGAATATTTTTTACTGTAACAAAAAACGAAACTGCAAACCTAAACGATTCAGGCCAACAAAGGTGAGGAGCTGGAGTCGCTGAAGTCTTCGCTCACCGAAAAAGAGAACGAGATAACGTCATTGAAGGAAGATGCGGCCAAACTTAGAGGTTTGCGCTCGAAATTTTTTGAATTTACTTTCAATTGAACTCCTGATTCCAGAAGAAAACGAAAAACTTCACGAAGAAAGCGAACGTCTCAAGAACTCCGATGAAATGGTCAGCCAAGATTTACCGATAATCATTCAGATCCATTGCAAAGCCTTGCTCATTTCAGGTCAGAGAGGAGATGGCAGTATTACAGAGTGATAACCTTGAGAAAACAAGTCAAATTGAGGCTTTACACACAAGGTAAGTGATAAGATGTATTGTACTATATCTAACGTCCAGTGGCGGAGGCAGAAAGTGGGGTCTCCGCAAATTTGGGGATCCTTTGGGGAAAATGAAAATGATAAAAATTTTAGTTATAATATTAGATATTTACCAATAAATATTATTTGAAAGTAACAATGAAAATAGGAAAAAAAATTAGCTGATACAATGTTCCTCGATAATTTGTAAAGTAATTTCGGAAATTCGCCCTCCCCCTGCTTCCATCATTGGTAATGTCCTGTATACACAGAAGCTTCAAGGCCATCATTTGCATGGATTTTTCACCACCCTGCATTCTTTTTGGATATTTTAATAATTTAACAAAAATACCACTGCAGATCATGTTGTAGCTGCCGTTTCTCAATTGTATTGGTAAATCAAGGATATTCCAGGGTGAAAGAACTTCTGGATCAAATGGGCGGAATCAAGGAGGAATTGGATAAACGAAATATTGAACTGCAACAGATCGGCGATCGCAATGAAGTGAAGTGAGTTATGCTTATTCGTCCATGTTGAATGCTAATGGTTATGCATAGTGAACAGTTCATCAGTACATATTTGTAAGCTGTAATTTATCAAATTTAAATTTTCCTATAATAAGTCATTACTTGAGTAGTGAGTAGTTAGCAGCTGTTCTTAGTGGTTATACAGCTCACTTGAACTTCACAGTCGCCTGACTCTACGCGGTAATTTTGAATTTCACAGCAGTAAAAAGCAGTTTTTTTTTTGTAAATCAAGCATCTGTCAGATATACAAAATGTCAATCCTAAAAATATCCGAAAGAAAGTTGAAAATAGCACATTCCAGGTTGGAGAAGTCGAATGCTGAAGCTGAGGAAAAGATAAAGAACCTCAACCTGGAGCATGAGAAGACGATCAATGAGATGAAGGCAATGATTTTCCTTACTTACTCACCATTTAACCATAGTCCTTACTTGTCAACTCCGACAAATATCCATGTCCATCCATACCTATAAAACGTTAGAGGTTATTGTTTGGAATTCCGTGCTTTATTAGGTATTCAACAATGTTGTCTTCAACCCCTCTTCCCTGCAAACTTCCACAAAATATCAGGGCTATTCAATAGCTTTTAAAAATTGTAAATATTTTTTGTTCATCTACTTGATACTTGTAATGGATCCTTTTTTGATTTCAGCAACGCGAAGAAGACATGGCTCAACAAATGCTAGAACTACGGAAGGAAATTGACGATAACCAGAGCTCAAAGAAGGAATCTGACAATCTCGTTGAAAAGTTGAAGGAAGAAGTGCACAAGAAGGACGAGGTTCTCGAACAGATGGAAGCTGACGTCAATGTACGTACGTGTTCTCTGTGGAGCCATCCGATCTATGAGATGACTCACAGAAGACCAAAAATATTTCTTTAATAATGACAGAATCACAATTTTGCACAGAAATAACCAATGAGGCAGAAAAACTGACTATTTCCATTTAGGAGAAGACGAATCTGCTCATTGATAAGGAACAACAGCTCAAAGAGAAGCAGGCAGAGATCACCTCTTTGGAAGAGAAGCTGAAGGAGAGCATGATTCAACATGATGAGCAGATCCAGAAGTTGCAAGAGGAAATGTCCGCAATGGCTTCTAGTCAAGAAGAGGAGGAAAAGTGAGCCAACGACGCCAAGACTTTCCCTGTCTTTTAAAAATTAATTCTTATAGACCGGAAACATTCTGCATGGAAATCCAGACCGATCCAGTGAAACCTCCATCACCTGTACAGATTGTGGACTTGGCCCGGGAAAAAGAGCTCAAATCAAGAATAGCTGAACTAGAACATGCTTTAGAGGTGAGCATTCTGTGTTTTAAGGTCTTGTAGAGTCTGAAGAGTGACTGGAATTGGGATGCTGATTTAGTCTCCGCATGTCATGGTTACCAGAAGACGTAAAATTATCTAGTTTCAGATGAAAAATGATCTTATCGAGAAACTTCATGAACAAATACCTGATAAATCTGCAGAGGACATATCGATAAAGAAGAAGGACCGATCGGTAAGGGACCTCTTACTTGAGCTCTTCCGAGGAAAAAAAATTTCAAACGAACTTCAATAGAAATATGTGCAGGTTGCCCTCGAAAAGTTTTTGTTTTGTGGATTACCAACTTCTGCACCTCCATCCACGCTCATTTGCTGATTCTCATTAGCAAAAAAATCATAGGCTTCATTTTTCTATATTTTAGAACGGAAAAGAAGGCCCCATGTCGTAAGGCTTCCTGATATTGGGAATTTTGGGAAGAAAAAATCCTTGGGAATTGCTGGAGTAGTGGTCGTGCCTTTCCAACAACGCCAGACTAATTATTTGATTTTTTTCTTCATGAGAAGGCACCAAAACCGCAGAACACCTCTAGTTAGAGTGCAATCTGTATCAAAATGTTTAATATTGAATATTTGTTGACACCAACGTGCGATTTTCTCACTAATTTTTTAGAAATACTTACAGATTAAAAGTCAAATCGTATATCATTGTTTGTTGTCCTACTATCATTACTCACTGAATTCTTTAAAGCAAAGTATGACCAGTGGTGGCGTCTTCCAAAACTTCGTCAGCCAAATGAAGGACAAACGAGATGAAGCCAATGAACGGAGTAAGAAAAAGGAAGCCGAAAGAAAAGCCGAGAAAGCTGCCAAGGAAGCCGCTCGAGAGTAAGTAAGTTGACTGCCGCTCAACACAGTTACTCATTATCTACCCGAATTGTTTCAGGATGATCAAGGAAAGATCGCCGATGCGTTCAAAATCGCCGTCGCTGTTAACACGCCTACGCGATCGAAGTCCAGTAAAGACGCGGTCACCTCTGTATAATCTGGAAACGACACCATCATCGTCAAGCAGGTGCTGACAAGGCTTGAACTTGTTCTCATACAACCTACGTAGCTTTACAATTTGGTAAATGGTGCGAATTGGGGGAACTGGGCATGGAGCACTACGGAGTAGAGCATGGACTTAATCGATTTCTTCGACATCGAGGTCATCGAATACCCCGCCTTTTCGAACAATCGATATCTTCCAAACAAGGACATTTCCAAGCTGCTTTACTAATCCATGTTCAAGTCGGCTCGAAACTTTATGCATTCGAGTGATTACTATTCGAATCTTTGATCGAATCCGTCGACTTCAGACTCCCATTACGGAGTAACTCCATTTTGATGTGCGACATATTGAACGTTTTACTCTCGTCTTGGATATCGACATCATAAAATTATAAGTAGTCCATAAAATTTGTCGGTAGAAAGTTGTAGAGGCGGGTGGGGTGCGACGCGTTCGCGCTACAGCCTACCAGCGGTAAATTATCGTAGGTCAACTCGGCTAACTCACAGCTGTTTGAGTCATCGTGCTGCGAGCTTCTATTGGGCCATCCACTAAGTGATTCACTAAGTTATCGAGCTTTTTGTAAAGTGTTGGTATTTCCTCCTTTTTCGGTCACGTGCCAATTATTTATACTCATCCAAAAGCGGGTTTTCTTCCTCTTCGAGCATATTCTCATCGTTTTTGACAATAGCTCGATTTTACTCATATTTAAGGCATTAATGCACAAGTGCCAGCCGAGAAAAAAAAACTCACTTCCGACACTTGCTTTGGTGTTCCTTTCTTTTTGGTTTGAAAGCAAATGATGCCGCTCAAAACGTCTCCGCCTTGTACAGAGAATACATTATAGCCTACAGGATCGCTTAAGGCTGGCTTAGTTATGCCTAGGTGAAGCGAAAAAAATGAGTGGGCGGAGCTTACCTGCAAATCACCCCTGTCACGTCCTGCTATTCATATGCACTGTCCCTGTCGATCGAGAGCTTCTCAACTCTCGAAAAGAAAAACCTCAAACTATTCCTAACTAACTAACCTAACTAACTATTTACTTCACACTAAAATCCTCGCTTCTTTCAGGAATCTCCTATCGCCCAGCGACGCCGAACGATTAGAACGTAAAGGTTCACCGTCACGACCTCTGTTCAGCCGGTATCGTAAAGAACCGAGGGATGAGAAACGACCGGCATGGAAATTCTAGGCAATCTCAAGTGATTTGCCAAGAAATGTGCCGGATGCAATGACATTGCCTATTGGCTATTCATAGTCGCGCCGCAGACAATACTCGTCAACGCTACCATCGTCGTCTGCGTCTCTCCATCAGCATTATGTCGCTGCATCCGACTGTATGTATAACGATCACTCAATTTGTTGTCTATATGCGAAACTTTATGCTTACTGCCTATCATTACTATATAGTACATGATTCGGTGTTTTCAGCTGTGTCGTGTCAGTCGTCTATAACAGACGATAGACTCACAGAATTGTGTTACCTCATATCATTGCTATGAAAGTGTCAAGTTGTTCCATAATATCCAGTAAAACACGATAAAAATGACGCCTTCATTAGCATCTCAATATGCATCTCAAGAAAATTACACAAAGTGAGAAGGTTAATCTTACAAGGAGCAAAGCTGCTAATAAATCTTAGGCACCTTAATCGGGCTCATTTTTGATGCATTAACTATAATTTATCATAACTGATCTCTTACAATACTATCATCAGATCGTAACCCAATTAAAATCATAGTATACATATAAATTCTTTAGCTATATATAATAAAACTATAACCGATGAGACGAAAAAAATGCAATCAATAAATCAAATCAATAAGTTAACGACGCTACAACAACAAAACTGTCGTGTGTCGCCTCAAAATGCAACACAAAACAGCGTGAGTATACGCACAAGGAGTGTGTTTGAGAGAGAGACGATAACAATCAATCAATAAAAATCAGGAAAGAACAAAAAATGACTAGAGCGACCTGCTTGAGGGAAGATGACATGAATGTGTCAGACACAAATCAATAGAAAAAAATCAATGACGTGTTACTAGTAAAGCACATTGAAAGACTCATCTTGTGATTGGTGCACAAACGATCTATTTACTGCCTAGGTGCCGGGCTTCTGTGTGCACTTCGACGCTTCTTTTTTGCGTCACGCTGAAAATCGTACGCTAATCACGTGAAATCGTGAACAGATACGTACATATGCGATAGATGTTTGTGTGTGTGCGTACGGTAACACCTAGACGCCCACGGACACCTTCACAAAAAATCGACAAATCGATAAATTCAACAACAACACATACACTCTATTATCCATCACAACTTAAAAATGAGCAATCTATGAATGTCATGATTGGTGGAATGTGTTATACTGTAGTTTACTGTAGCAACACAAACGCACGCAAATCTCTCAAATTAAATCAACGGAATGGTGATGAATTGCGACGCTAGTTACCACATATTCAACAAATATGATTACTTATATTATTAGATATTATTATTATATTCTTATCATCAGTTATGACAGTTGAATAGTGAGCTTTAAAGCAAATGAAGCAGACGACCAGTGTTAGGAAGCTGAACGAACGTCACACTTGATTAGAGATCTTGGGAGAGGACGTATTTCTGTGGTCGAAGCACGAAATGAACTGAGAGTGGAACCCGCGCGACAATCGGAGTCAATCAGGGAGGCGGAAAGTATGGCCTCAAAGGCGTGAGCAGCGCCCGGACATCACTGTAGCCCGACAAGAGTTAGCGATAACATGCAAAAATCAGTTAGTTGAAGGCGGCACCATTACCGGGTGACGAAGTTGGGCCGGAGTGCGATATTCGGAGACCAGAACAGCGAAGTGCTTCTCCAGAACCTAAAACACGACTCGTTAGCTTTTTAGACAAAAAAGAACATATGCTATACATTTCGTTTCGATTTTGTTGGAGAATCGAGTTTGTCGGAAAACTGGAACGTTTTATATTTTTTATTACAAGCAGCAACTCCATGCTAAAATGCTGAAAGTGAACAGCACTATAAACGCATCACAATGTGAAACAACCACAAGCAATGGTGATCTAAATGCGCAATTCCTCCCTTAAAAACCATGAACACAACAGCGTTATCTAAACTCATGGCATACGATGCACCAGTTAACGCAGACGCGGTCAGTTCCACCAAAGCGCACGCGGCACCCTCTATGCGTGGCGGGACCCATGAACGCGCAAAGAGAGCAGATGCGTTCAAAGTGATGGGAAATAGCACCTCCATTTCAGGAATTTCTCATGTATTTCGCGTTATTTCATCGACGAATATGAGTTCTAGATTATCTCGAATATAGCATCTTCGTTGAGTGCTGCCTCTACTCATTATCTTACAAAACTAGATATCTCCAAGTTGCTTAAATATTAGATTATTCAATTGCTCCATAGTCGATTCATCCGAATAACGAGCGTCCGATTTTTCTCTCAATTTGAGTCTGTCGATTCAAATATCTATACAGACCTATATCACATATGAATTTGCAAAACTGACTTTTAAGTAGTAGAAGGGACCACGCTATTGAGACCCGCACAGCACAGTGCCCTCCGCAGTGGTGCGACATTCTGGCTGTCTGCCGCACTCTATGGGCGACTCGCCCTTCTCTCTCCGACCAGAGCTAACGCACCGCGGCAGCAGAGTGCACTGTGTCGTGTCCCCAACAGCAGAAGTTCTCTGTGCGTGCAAAAAAAAAAAAACTTGCGCTCAAGAATCAAACGAGATCATGTTTTTGACTCCATTTACTTTGAAAATTTCGCAGAAAAGGCGGTAGACAGAATACATTATGAACATTTCTGCTCACCTGTCGACCGTGCTGATCCTGTGGACTCATCTGCAGTGACAGGGCAAACGCTTGCGAGTCAAACGTGTCGTCTTGAGCAATGAGCGCACCGTGAACACCACTATCGGTGAGATTACTAGCGTAAGCACCGAGGCCTATCTCTTCCACCCAACGTTGTACTCGTTCGTTTGACCAAACCAATAGATCTAAATTGACAAAAATACTTTCAGTACATTCCTTCTTCAAGAAAAACACAAGCAAGGCTTCAGAACTGCTGAACTGAGCCAGCTGTCAACTTTGAGCTTCTCACCTCGGTTCACTGTCTCACACGCTCTCCGCCTATCTTGGAGCGTCTTCCGATCATAGTTCAGCTTCTTCAAGCACATGATACCGTATTGCAAGCTGGCTCTATGGAAATTATCCACCATACGCAAATGTGTTCTCAAATCACGCTTTGACAGATGTTCCAACATCCGTGCATCCAGAAGACATTCCATGAACGCCGACCTTAAAAGAGACATTCGATCTCGCAGACATGCGTGTACTTTTTTTTCTCGTCTGCTTCAACTTGGGACACGCGAAATTTGAGCATATTAGATTACATGGACGGATTCAGAAATCCTAGAAAAAAGAAAATAATTAAAAAGTCTGCAAATCGAATTTCACTAGGCAGACATGAGTCTGAGCGAACTCATCAAGAAATTTTTTCACGAGGAGCTGCAAGTTCAGCTCTGGAGGTTTCCTTGAAACAAAAAGAAGAGCAAAACCTATTGTGCTAAATGTAAAGCGGAAATGAAAACAGAGATGGAAACGTAAGACAAGAAAAATAGCATAATTACTGTACCTATACTGTGCAAGGCCCAAACTTGGCAGCCATTCATTCCCTATCCACTCATGGTTCATATCTCCGAAAGCCAAAGTCATCCGTGCGCATCGTGGAGCTGATGGTGAAGTTAAAGAGACCATTTCCTGAATGATAAGCAGATAAGTTAGGCATGTTAACTGCATGACTTGCTGGAGTACCGAAGCACGTAACGCACAGGACAAAAACAGACCTTTTTGCGAAATTGAAAGAAAAACAAAGTGGGGAAAATGAGGCAGATTTTAAAACATTCACATGAAATCCTTATCTTCAAAAATCGAAAAAAAATTAAATATGGTACAGATCTAATATTACCTGAATAGCAAGCCGTAGCTTTAACCGATGGAGCGGATTGCTAATCCCGATTTCTCGTTGGATCTCTTGATCGCTCAAGGCCGACATGATGGCACCAGACTAGAAAATATTGAATGGAGACGGCCGTGAAAAGGATAAACTGAATGTAGCTTAGATTACCTTAACATTGGCTCGACAAGCTGCGACATACCAAGCCGGCATGCCTACCCATAGTTCCAGCCATGCAACTACAGTTGGTCCATTCCACAAAGCAAACGGGGTTCGAGCTTTCATTGCCTTCAAGAAAAACCATATACAGCAGTTATACAAGTAGCACCACAGTAAAATAGAAGAAAAAATGCAAGAAATAACACCAAAATATGATTAAGGAACGAATATGTCATGAGGATGAAATGAAAGGAGTAACGACAGGAATTTCCAACCCCGGTGATAAGAAAACGCATTCTTCCTAATTTCCAACTCTGACACTCATAAATTCGCATAGGTTAGGTTCGGATAGTGTGATAGGACAGGTGGGACAAAAACGTTGAATTCAATGCAAGGTTCTTACAATAAAATGTGAATAACAACAATCTCACTGCATATAAAAATCAGCTAATTATGTCCCAAAATAGGGGTCATTCGGCGCGTCGACTCCAAATGCACTGGCTCTACTCAGCGCACAGAATTTTGAATTTTGAAAATGCGGGAATTTCGAATGGGCAGGAGGCAACTTTTAAGTTGACCATACAGGTGAATTTGCAGTGCATGTCACGGTGCTGTATATGCTACGGATATCAAATCTGCTGTGGATAAATATTTCAGAACATGGGATGACGGATTTCTGCCTTCGATGAGATTCGTGAAAGTGATCTGGACATGGTTGGAATTTTGGATTTAGATGCGGTCGTGGATTCAGGCCAGGACACAGGATTATTCCTCAGAAAAATATTGATGGATACTATCCTCACAAAGGAAAAAAAAGCAGGAGGTTCAGAAACTTCACGAAGGAGTTATGGGGTATAAGCTGGCAGAATCTTATACATAGTCTGTTTCAAAAGCGATGATAGTTGGGCATTTTTGTTTACTGTGCGACTTTCCTTCGTGTCTCTTCAAAAACAACATATCTTTCCATTTCACTAACATCCCTTCAACTGCTCATCAGGTGAGCCGTACTATAACACAGAGATTTGCAATGATATTGGTTTTTTCTCTATTAAAAATGTCATCACCTCACGAAGGGGAAATAACAGGGAAGCAAATGCTGTGGAATGCAGAAACGATGAAGGCAAACATAGATGTGCGGAAAAAGATAATAAAAGAACAAAATGTCAATAGAATAGCACGACATACCTCCTCTAACAACTCGTGCTTTTTCTTTTTTCGCCTATCAAAATCGCCATTCCTCCCGGAACCATCATTTCCGGAGGAAATTTCGCTATCCGAGTAGGCACCCGCATCTCTCCTAGACCAAATAGGTTCATTTATCTATGAAAAAAAAACAAAAAAAAATGATGAGGCAAAAAACGCTAAATTTACCTATAAGCGTCACTTTGAGATTTCTTTTTGTTAAATAACCGGCCTAACGTCTTGAGACCTCCTGAGCTCGAAGATCGTTTCTTTTTCGTCGGGAATCCATCCGTAGACGATGCCACCGACGAAGCCGGGCTCATGCGGTCCGCCTCGTCGAAGCGACCCTTTAATCCAAAGCTACCCTTGTGGTATTAGTAGAATGAAAAACTTCATGGAGCAAATGTTCACCTGAAGCTGTTGCTGGACGTGATCCAAACGTAACTGACGTCTCCTTGGCGTATAGTCCAGATCACCAACCATCGAGTCATCAACAATCTGAATATAGCAAGGCTGACAAGCAGATATTAAGATGGAATGCGAAAGGTTAATTTACCGGATGTCCGTACATATCCATATCCCTCGTCATATGTGAAGTTGACGCGTTCGCAGGCAACTGAAAACAACAACTAGCTGCCTACAGTATACATCGCGTTACTATTCAAGTGAAAATAAGCATATCAGAAATTGCAAGGCTTTTTGCAAAACGAAGGAGAAATAACGCTCATATTCAGACACTATGCATGAAGAATACTATATCATAAAGCAATGGTGTCATTTTGTCAACAACGAACGTAAACAAGAGAAACAATTTCAAGAATCCTGCTAATAAGAATTCCGTGAGAGTGGCAGTTACTCCGCCAATCAAACCAAAGAGGTATACGAAGGTCCCATAGCGAATCGGAAAACTGCTGCTTGCAGCTGTTACTTCCTTTCACAATTATTTGAAACATGTTAGGACATTCCGATAGTGCAAATTAACACTTGTTACACCATGGAATTGTTCGAGAATGAAAAACACCATATCAATCAGATGTGCGGATGTGCAGACAATCAAAGTACCACGACGCAGATGATGCGGCGCGGCTGCGCAGCGGGCAGATCCGGCACCTTGCTTATGGAGCACTTTAGGTAAGATTTTCCATAACCACCAGCTTTTCCCATTTTCAGATACTTCCTGGGGAGGGAAAAATCACCCCGGTGAAGCGAAGCCTAACTCACATCACGAAAACCCTGGACGAAGATGGTCCATTCGAAAAGCTCCTAGTACTTTATTATCCAGAAAGTGTTCGCTTGTCAGATGAAAAAAGGAGCCGCCGCAGAGATAAATAGCGTAAGTGTAAAAAGATGTTACTGAAGTGTAAAGCTCGTAAAATCGTGGTTTATCTTATCTCCTACGAAGAAACATTCAGAGTACGGATAATAGCTTCTCGAAAAAAATTATCCTGAACCAAGGAGCAAAAAAGAGGATCAAAATTAAATAAAATAAACAGTGGAACGTCCGAATGACGCTGGACTACTCACCGTATTGTACTTATTGATGAGGAAATCATGTTGAGGACTATTACGAGGAGTACTACGGGCACTAAGATGATCCTCCATGTATTCATTCCTTGCTCGAGACTCCAGATGTTCGGCTGCTCTTTCAGCGTGATGCTTTTCTTGTTGGATCATGCTAAAACGTGACAGGATTGAAACTTTAAATGTACTAATACAAAATTAATCATTTCAGAAGAAGATGATAACCACGCAACATCATGATTAACCACATTTCTGAACCGAACTCTGCAACAAAATAAATGGACACGAACCGAATTTCCGAATTAATAGCATCCAGACGCTCCTGAAGCATCGAGGCCAGCACGTGAGCATCTTGTGGACCCTTAATATGGGCAGAAGTTGATACAAGAACTAGTGAAAGCTTGAAAATTAACAACGTATAAATGGTAAGCTCCGACCTGTTGAGGCATGGTGTTCATGAGCAGATCAGGTTGTTGAGAGGATTGTTTCGGACCTGATCCTCGCTGCAACGTACTTCCGCCTCCCATATCCAGCATCGATGGAGAAGAAGAGAAGGCCTATATTACATACAGTATAAAAACGTAGAAGAAAAATGAGAATAAGAAAATAAACATACCTGCTGGACATTGGCAAGGACATGCGCCTGCTGTAGGCGATCCCACTCTTGTTCATTAAGGGTTTGAACTTTGGTGGGATCTTCCTGAAATCATGAAATGATAATGTTGAAAAAAAAACCTTCAAAGTGATAAAAATCAATGAGGTGCAGAAACGAAACTTCAGTAAAAAGTATTGTTGTAGGAATTGGAAAATGTTTCTAAATTACTAATGGCGTTGGCAACATGAATGACGAGTTCTACCACAGATGTTACGCAAATTAAAAGAGTAAAGCGTTATCATAAAAAGTAAAGTGAATTATGGGTAAGTCGCAAAATTATGGCGAATTTCTCTTGTTTTGGCTTGAATTTAAGCTGTTCTATTTAAAAGTAATGACATCTTGCTCCTCAATGGTTAAGACCCATATATGAAGGATTTAGAAAGAGATTTGCATAAGAACAATTTTGATCATTATTAAGGAACGACCATTGAAAGCGAAGAAGAAAAACCATCAGATAATAAAATGATAGACATTCTCAAATTCTCAACTAGAACGCAAGTCTTTAGCAAGAGAATTCTTAAACGACAATGTTTACCGCATCAAAAGCTGAGAGGTTGAATTCGAGCACTTGGATGTGAGCAGAAAAATCAACGTTACCCTTCACATTGAGAAGGAAACAATCAAGACTTGGAAATTACAACATTCTCCCTCCTCAAATGAATTTCCAAATCAAACTGTAAGCATTGATTGTTTTCAAGAAAAAAGGAACCCAATTCGTCAACCATATGGAATAGGAATAGAAAACAGTGTTCGAAAATGTTATAAAATTAAAGAGAAGATCTCTACTGCTCTGAATTACCTGCAACGCAGCTATTCTGCCCTTATTTGGTCGCCGAATTCCAACGGTTGCATAGCCAGGAGGAGTTGAATTGGTGTACGAACTCTGAGCAAACGGTTGTGGTACGACCGTCTGAGATGATTGTGCAGCTATTCCGTTAGGTATAACAAGAGGAAGAGGTGGTGGCAGTACGGCGTGCATCCTAGAAAAAAACTCAAAAATAAAATTCAAAACGGAGCAATTACAGTATGAGCCAGTATAATTGTTGTATGGTGCCCCCTGAAAGCGTGGCGATACCTACAAGACATTCTCACAATCAGTGTGTCCATCTTTCGTGTAGGTCCCGCCACGCTCCTTGGGAGTACGGTGGGAATATTATTTTGAAACAGACTATGTGTAAAAATACGACAAGTTCAAAAAGAAATGTCTGCGTAAATTAGAAAAAATTTCAAGTTTTAAAGTTATATAAAGCTTTTTTTAGAAGATTTCCATTTACAAAGGGCTTTTTCACCTTCAACAAAAACAAAAAAGGGCAACATTTGAGGAAGAAAACGAAGAATGAAAAGGGAACACACCTTGAATGGAACTGTGCTGTCCGGGTGTTGTACAACTGCTGGCGAAGTGCTTCAATCTCCTGTCGAAGGGCATCGTTGTCACGCTGAAGACGTTCCTTCGTCCGTTCGGCCTAGAAATGACGAACATAAGCGACAGTTCTCATATTTAGCACCGATAAAAAGAGGCATCGAGGGAATGTAGGAGGAACAGCAAAAAGACATCGAAAGGGGTAAACACATCTGAATCTTTCAATATTCAGCCGCTCCTACATCCCAACGGAAAGCAAATACAAGAAAAGCAAAGTGAAGGAGAACGCGAAGTTCATTTTGAGCTCAGATAGTTTCCAAATACCGTGAAAACAACTGAATCTCAAAAAGACTAATAACCAAACCTGTTCACAGACCTGATCGTAGATTTTCTTAGTATTCTCCAACTGCTGCGTCAGACGATTCTTATCATCCAACGCTTGCATACGTTCTTTCAAATGCAATTGTAACCGATCGTTCGACTCGGATAGAAGCTTAAGAATGAAAATGCATAAAGTGGTTTTTGTTATGAATTGTATATTACTAGTAATCACCTTGTCAACCGTGCTACTCAGTCGCTGGCTGTGTTCCTCATTCATCTTCTCTCTCTGGACAGCTCTTTCCAGCTCAGCTGATGATTCCAGAGCTTGCCGTTCTAACCGCTGGACTCGTTCCTCAGCAGAGAGTTGCTTCTGAAAGTAAAGCTCAATGATGGGGAGAGTTTTTTTGGTTGGCACTAACTTCCTTCAAAAAGCGTAGATCCCGTAAAAGCAGGAAATGAATTAATATGTTTCCTTTAATGCGTTAGATGACTTATGTGCCCTAAGGTGAATGAAAAACAGCTGCCAAACATGGTTGCGAGATTTGGACCTACTATCCATACTAGTTTAGCCCATTCATTTTGCCCTCATCTAAAACTAACCTGCTCAGCAGCAGTGAGTGCCTCCATACGTTGTTGTAACTCGGCCTCAACAGATGGTAGAGACTCAGCCTTTTTGAGGCTTTGAGCAAGTTGCTTCTCAGCTAGTTCCAGCCTTTCTTGCAGTGACCGCACTTTCTCCTCATTTAACCGTACAGCCGCATCTTTGTTGGCCAGCTGAAACAAGAAAAATTCTTAACTACGTATACAGGTTATAGAGACAAAATATTTCACTGAAATTTCAAATGAAAATAAAAAACTACTTGGAAATTTCCATATGAACTATTCTGTTGCAGAGAACAGCTGCAGTATGTAAACATTTTTCTCTCTAAACTTGCTTATATCCATTCCTCACTAAGTTCTCAGCGACCAGCTGTGTTCAAATTTAGAAAATTAGGTTATGGCTAAAATTCGACTCTGATTGCAGACTCGATTCCCTAAATTGGATACAACTGAAGTGGATAATTTAGTCTTTCAATGGTTTGGAATTGTGCCATTTCTTCCCATCATGTGATATCTATGTCTCCGGCGATTGTATTTGAATATCAACTAACCCCAAGGTTTTCTAAATCGATATATACTGTCTGTTTCACAAATCTTGCCACTTGGCAGGCTTCCAAGACGAGATAGGTCTCGCCACTTGACATGTTTCGGCACGTTTCCAGTTATTGTAGCGCTCAATTTCCAAGATTTGACGTGTCTTGTCTAGCTACAGACAAAACAATGAATTGCTCTCGTTTTTGAAACAGGTAGTAAATAAAATCGTGCTGAAGTTTAAAGCTTAATCAAGCAGAATCGCTGGATAGCTTGTACTGCTTGGGTTTCATCGCTCCTGAGAGAAATCTCATGGTCTTTTTCGAAGAAACTACTTTCATTCACATGAAAAAAAGTGCGAGGGTCCAATTGAGGGAACAAACTCCAGGCTCAAAGTCTGCTCTACAGTTTCTGGTTGCTCAATTGAAGCATGGAAGATATCCAGCCAGTCGTGGTAACCATGAAATGCATTTGCCACTCACATTCTCCAACCTTCTCCCCATCAATCACGACACTTTTGTTAATAAAAGTAGTTTAACGCCCCCTCCTTGTGTTGCTCCCTTCTTCTACCAATTTCCTATGAGTTTCACTACACTTCTATAGCACGTTTCACCACGGACAGCAGTCCGAGAGAAATTAAAGAAAGAAGGAATTGTGTGGCTGCGACTCGAAGAGCATACAGTAATCCAAAAAAGTCACTGCAACAGTGGTAACGCACGTCTTTACGACGCGCCGTAATAACAACTCTGAACGTCCTGCGTTTAGCGCGAGGATGTCCAGATCGCAAATTTATCCACAAATGCTCAGTTATTTTCGCATACGAGACGCACTATAGTTAGTGTAACAATCAATCTCATTCTTCGATCGACTTTTCTGGCTTATTTCCTCCCTCATTGTCAGACATCACTTCACTTTTTTGAGTCGTTCTTCATTGTAACGACTTCAAACAAAGGCATATATGTATAAGAATGAGTATTTAGCATAATTTTATCAAGCCATAGTGAAAAAGAACCCGGAGTTATAAAATTAATCGCCTGCTAATTATACAACTTTCCGTACTGCTATCCGATTTTCGTTGGGAGTAGCAGCACACTTCTCAACTAGATACGGCCCATTGTATGCGACTACAACTCGGATTTCAGCTGGAATGCAATCCGCTCACCTGCACGCTCTAGCAACACAACGATACACCTACAAAAAATACGTTCGTGAGAAAGCTGCCTGCCATTACAATGGGAAATACCCGCGCTCGCAGGGGAAATCTCCAAAAAAAGTCAGCAGGGCGAGTAATGAGTGCAGAGCCTGCCTCTATTATATCGTAGTTGCTCTGACTACGAAAAGAAAATGTTACCCTACAATTTAAATATAGAAGTGGTGCTTAACTTCCAAATTATCCACCTATTTGGAGCCAGCGTTGACGGCCTTATAACAAAACCCATTTTGCCCTTGTTTACATGCTCCCCACACACCGATCTCAAATTTCTCAATGCTTACATTCATTGAATATTCGCCGCACGCCATAACGAAACGACGTGGCGGCCGGCTGATGAATGTGAACAAGGAAAAATGAGAGGCGAAAACAATAAAAACATAATGATGACGCTTTGTTAGCATTTCGTTCTATATATCTCCGTGGAAAAAACATTTGCCTGATGCTCGAGTTTGTCGTTCAGATCGCGTATGCATGTCGCCTCCCTTTGTGCCGACAGAAAACGGCTTTCCAGCGTCGAAATTCGAGCCTCCTGGTCGTTGCGTTGTGCTTCTGCCTGAAAATGGACGGCAATGCACTAAATCGGAATGGGTCGTGCGTCCTTCTGCGAGTGCCTGGCGCACGACTTCAGTGTTTAGACTCATGCCATATGAGCGTGGGAAAACTACGCGCTTCTCATGGGTGTGCGATTGACGATGATCAGGTGGGTGCCCTTCTGCACAAACATTCGCATAAAAAGCCACCAGTGCCGACAGCTTTGATGGTGGCGCGGGGGTGGTGTCTAGTCGAAAACAAAAACAACAAAAGAAACATCACATCCGGTCAAGCCACACGTCACTCACCTCATGTAATTGATTCTTTACTTTCGTCAGTTGTTCCTGACATGCATGAGTGTCCTTTTGAGCAGCCGATAGTTGAGCTTCCAATTCAGAATTTCTACACGGACAAACATCAGCAAGATGATTGATTCGCAGACAACGTGAAAAAATGAGAATCCATTAACAGCAAACCTCGCACTGAGTTCTTGAACTTGCTTCAGGCTGTTTGTCAGTTCGACTTTCATTCGTTCACAGGCTTCTTGCATTTCGACAAGGCGTGCTGCCGATTCGCTACTCAATGCGCCATTCGTCTTCTGGCCTTTGGCCTTAAAAAACGCAATAAGTACGGAATAAATCTATCGGCACACGTTAATTGGGTTGAAAATTAACCAATTCTAATGGAAGTCCATCTACAGTACCACTACTAATGTGGCCTAATTGCACATTGTTGGGTTGGCTCAAGATATTGCATGGAATGCATTCACATAAGGGTTACATGAATGGGGTGATCAGAGATTCTTGGAGAAAGAGATATCTACAGGATAACGGTAGGGAGGGATAATGTCAGTAACCCTGGATCCATGCAGAATAAGCTAGAGAATCAGAATGTTTGATATAGAGCGATAGAGGACGTCATTTTCGAAACAGTGCTTGAAAAATCAGGTCTCGTACTGTAACCGACTATGATGAGGATATAGTGTGTTCCGCTGGGGACGATAGTTGGGACGACGCCAGAGAGGAAAAGTGCGCGGGAAAGTGCACAGCGATTGGAGAGAGGGACGAGAAAAACATACAATAGGCGCGAATACTCAACTATCGTCGCGTATGGAACAGATTATATCCAGACCATTAATAATAAAAATCCGAGAATGCAGTACAAACTAAGCCATACTACTGCTTAGACAATGTGCTCAGAAACTCCAAAATGTATACAAAAAGGAGAAAAGGACAGCAAAATGCGTTGGAAAAACGGTGCAAAAAAAACTGTTGGTTTCCAAACAAAATGCGCACGAGATATTCCGTAACACAAATCAGATTTTTCACGAAAAAATGGGCGGAAATCCCACGAATTCCACATCATCGACGTAGCGGTAGTGTAAGACTCGACCACTTCTCTGTCAATTCTTTCCACAACATCTTTACCTGTGCCTCTTCAGCCTCGGCGGCGACCATGGCAAGCCGTGCTTTCAATCCTGAATTCTCTTCACCCTTGGATGTGAGCTCTTCTTCTAACGTCGCTACTCGTTCCATAGCAACTCGTAAGCGTTCCCTAACCTGAAATGCCATTTTTTTTACACCGCTGCCTTGCAAAAGATTCCCACAAATGTGGTGAAATTATACCATACCTTTTCATCTAGTGCTTTGTGATGCTCGAACAAACTTTTCAAAGCCTTTAATACTTCTACCTCTGAAGAAACCTGAAAAAAAAGACAAGTGAGTTACAGTTTCAAGAAGCTGCCGGAAACCATGTATCCCTTACCCCAGCTGGGCTTTGAGCTTGTCGTTTCATCACGGTAACTCGTAATGACCTCTCGTGCCTAGAGACAAGACATTCCAGATGTTCTAGTAACAATCTGGTGTTGTTTCGTTCGGCCTAAACATATGTGGATAGAGAAAAAGAAGCAGCTAGAAAGAGTTATGACATGATGAATGTCGGGAAAGCGGGCAGGCTCGCCGAACTTGCCTTGAGTTCGACGATTTCCTCATCTTTTTCCAGTAACTGCTCGCGGATCTGGACAAGCTCTTTTGTCATCGACTGCAGTTCCTGGAATGAGTGGTTTTTTGAATTGTCCTTGTCAGTTGAATGTCCTTCTAACCATGACCAAAATTCCTACACTGGTTCATTGTGAAAAACTATCATGGCCTAATTTTAGGGGAGAAAATCCTAATTAAGCAAAATAGGTTAGGGATTGATGTACTCTCGCCAGCCAGCTGTTACTGAACACCTTACAGACAGCGCTGAATAATAACCCGGTAGGCGTTCAATAATGCGACGAAGCCGGAACGAACCGCGTTCGAAGCTGCCACCACTTGGACAGCGTCATCGGCGGATGCATCACCAGACATCGCTCATTGTCGTGGAATATTGGTCGGATGAGGTCGGCTGGAGGGTCGTGAGAGGAGGGACAAACCGCTGTCTATTACCTAGCCAGCGAATGGCCGGAGTCAATAAGGAGTGCGCCTCACGGGCTAATAAGACGCCGCAGTAGCACACACACATACACATGCTCATACACTACACACGCCTAAACAACATATGCAAAGTCCTGGCCGAAATTCGGAAGATCACCGTGACTGAGACGGGCGCCGCTGCAGTCGCGCCATCTCGTTGTCTCCGGCGACGTCGCTCCACCTCGTCGCGGTGTCCATCCGCTGGCACCGCCGTCGCCGGCTGCACCCGCTGCCATCACGTACGACTGCGAATTCTAATGACGTAATGGGATGTAGTCAGTGCAGGAATTTCTCGTTTCTCTCTTTTCAATTAATTCTTTTGCACTCGTACATACCTCCTCCCTCGCCCTTCGGGGCAAAATTAACTAGCTTCCAAAACAGCACACCACACACGCGCACACATGCCACACTCATGACTCACACCACTCAAATGAGCAAATGCGAGTAGCCACAACGATGAGCAAACGATGGCGCACTTACATTTGGTAAATGTTGCGTGTGCATTTCGAACTGACGTCGCAGACTCTCCTTTTCCTTCTCGAGGTCGCGAACTCGTTGGTTACTCTCTTCCACCTGACGCTTGTACTGCTCCAGTTGTTCTTGTAACTTGTCGCGATCCTCGAGCATGTTGACCATGAGCTGAAGTATTCAAAAATATCAAAACGACAGCTCTAGGCCAAATAAAGGAAGAATGGGACGATTTTCGATTTCAAAACACCAATTGTGCATACGTCTTTAGCTGAAATGAGCATGTTCTATAAAGACAGATAGAGACACCGTATCTTCACAGCTGATGGCTCATTAGGACAAAATGGGACCGAACCGCCCACCTGCTCGATGTTAGCGTCATGAGAGTGATCATCATTAGTCGTGACGTTGTCGACACCATCTTCGCTGATCGTCGGCATCACATCGCACATCATCGCACCATTATTCCAACTCATCGCCCTAAATCACATGTACTGGTAGAGACCAACTCAATTTTCCGAGCAAAAGATTAATGGGAGAATCGCAGTACATTTATTGAG
This sequence comes from Ancylostoma ceylanicum, assembly GCA_000688135.1. NCBI lineage: Eukaryota > Metazoa > Nematoda > Chromadorea > Rhabditida > Ancylostomatidae > Ancylostoma > Ancylostoma ceylanicum. The sequence continues at coordinate 1,409,094 of JARK01001337.1, read as the reverse complement.
CTAGAGTTTGTATTTTTCATTTTCTCTTTGTTCAAAACAAGGACCAAGGAGTTACATAATAGCCACCAAAAATCAAACTACCTCCAGTCAATGAGCTAAAAGAACATGCTTAAAGAAAAGCTAAAGTTCTAAAAATCAAGAGGCTTTCAGCTACTCAAAACAAGACATCCGCCAAATGCTTTGCAGTTACTTTCTCGAACATTTTCCGAAATTCGTACAAATTAGAAACAACATTTGCACTATACCGCGGACAACGCCAATGGAAAATTCAAATCTCACGTGCAAACATCTCCTCAATTCGGATTGCAAAACCATAACCATGTTTTGCTAATTCGAACCACAAAATTCGAAGACAACTCTGATTAGCTGGGATTTGAAATAACAAATTCGTCCCGACAGATTTATGGACGTAACTATTATTCTGACGAAGTATGTCAGTGTCTCTTACGGAAGGACGAGAACGAAATGCTCCTTCAAAAACAGCCAGATCTCAACAGTCTACTTCCGTACATATACCACACCACAAACCTTGGATTTCTGACTTCAACTCTTCTCTTTCATCTGCCACATCCACAAAAAAGTAGGCTCTCACTCTCAGAACAACAAGGCAAAACCTTCAAGTGCTTCGTAGGCATCTCCACTGCTGTTTCCTCTAGGTCTTTTTTTTTCAGGCTTGTAATCTTCTCCTCATACTATTTTTTCCCAATTCTTCAAGTCCAGTAACCATCTTATAACACGTATTCAGTTCTTGCGAATCATGATGACTCCCTCCCCCGAACTGGAACCCGCAGGCTAATATTGCAATAGTTCGCATGACATCAGACATGAATGCTGTTTTCCCTTCGTCGTCGCATACAATACTGGTTTGAGAAATGACCTCCTAAAAAGAAAACAAATAGGGGCAGTAATGACTGCATATTTGCGATATGCAACATAGAAACGTTCTGAATGAGCATACTTTGCCTTAAACACCTATTAAAAAGAAGACGCGAAAAAACCGATCTGCTGGAGAAAAATAAAAAAAGACTTCGATGTCAGGATGGATCTGAAATAGGAGTATTTCCTCTTGCTCATGCAGGCCAAAAGGAATAATATTCAATGACGAAGTCACATTTCATTTACCTGCGTGAGTTTCACCACTCATAAGAGACCAATGATAAATACAGTAGCTAATTATGTAGGATATCATGATCTGAACATTGCCGAGTAGCTCATTTACCCCAGAAGAACTACAAACTTTTGCCCACTGAACACGCGTGCTACTACTACAAGGTAAGCCTTGCCAAGTCCCCAGACAGTGATGACAATTTTTGATCGAAATTTAGCAGATAGTCTTTGTGATTCATCTTGAGAACATCGCCAGTTAGGCACACCAAGCTCCCAGAACCATTCCTGCAAGAAATACGGGATGGTCTTAGTGCCTTTTTTGCCCAAAATATTGTGATCACTCACGTTACTGTTGTAATCTTGGTGATCTATACCAGCCAACTCAACTTTCGGGAGGAAAACGGGTGGGTCCAGTTGATTCTTTAGGTCATTAAGACCAGCTAACAAAATAGATCAACACAATCTAGCCCTTTTAGTACAGCTCGCCATGAAAAACGTGGGTGGTCCGCACGAACCTACAATTTGCCGTGAACAAGCGATGTGACATCCGTGATCTAGATCATTCAGTCCACCCTATAGAAACTCTGTGTGGTCCATTTGGCTCTACAGATCACCATAATCAGCCGATTTGACCTGTGTGATCTCCCTAATTCAGATTGCCTGAAACCTCGGGTAGTTCGCTTGACCCCGCCTAGAAGCGAACAGCTAACCAATGTGACCTACGTGATCAACAGCGTCCTTCTCAAATTGCAAGAAACTCTGGGTGGTCCACTCCACTACACATGATCTACATGACCTACCTCACTCAGCTCAGTTAGCAAAACTACCGTAGGTGCACTATAATCCTTGTGAATACGGGGAGAATAGCTAATTGTCGAACTACAATGAAGTAAGAAAAAAGTAAGAACCTGCGCGCACATGTTTCTTCACTATAATCGCGCACGAAAATTGCTCATAGCACCACCGTGCTTTTCGTACATCGTTCGCTCCATTGTGCTCTCATTACGTACAACGTGAACGAATGAAGGTTCGCCGCTGTAACGCATCCGCCATATCGCTGCGATGAGAACGCGTCTGCACACCTCAACAAGTGCTCGGGAACCAGCTAATTGAATATTCATGGGTTCTCCTATATCGCAACCTAGATCCATTCACTGCCGAACGGATCTGTTCAATCATGTTCGCGACTGTATGTGCTTACGATGCAATGAGAAGCAGCGACTCTCAAACGAGAGTTCATCGACAAGGATGACGCCGTAATAAAAGAAAAAGGAATCAGATGCTTACGTCGAATGAAGATTGGACGTCCGGGTTTATGAGCGATGTGGGACTGGTTACTTCATCGCTATGATGACGATGTCGGACGTGGGCGTTCAGCCGAGGGTAAAACGCTGAAACAACGAGGGCCTATACTAGTCGGTGAAGATTCGGAAATGCTGTTTCAGTCGGCGAACAAAGGCAGGCTGTTACTGTATTGTGAACAAAAACGCGAGAAGAATTCGATGATTTCAGCGATAAACGAAGCAGTACGGTTTTCTGATAGTTTAGAGAACAATTTGCAAAAACAATTATAAAACGATGTGTAACCATCTTCTCATATTTCAAACACGTTTTTTCAACATAAAAACTCTCAGCGCGGCATTTTGAGATTTGAGGAAGTTGATAAGGCGGAGCGGAAGTGCCAGCTTAAACCCGGCAGTTACAAGGAGAGCAGGAGAAAAAAAAAAACGTGTCAGAACATTAAAAGCACGGAAACGCGAGGACATCTTGAGAAACACCGCTTCTTGTCAATTTTTTTGCTCGAAATGCTACATGCACAGAAAAACAAAAATTTGGAAAATCCGAAGTAAAAAGAGAGCATTAACAACTCAGCAAACATTTTGTGACGACATAAGTAATATTACTATGATAGAGCACCAACTCGAACAGCCTGTGAGTTCGGCTTACGCTATACACCAAATAAAGCAAACGCATAATTTTCATCCTACAATTTCGCATTAAGGACTGTCAAGGAGGAATCAGTTTTCACGTGAAATGAGAGCTCAAAACCCATGGAACAATTGCAAAACACCTTCACACGCCACCTTCGTACTTGCTACTCATACCAGATGTCACCTTTTTCATTGTCTAATTCTTAATTTGTCAGAAATAGCTAGCATAACGGACGAACAATCGAAAGAGAAACTGGACAGGAAACACATAAAGCAATCCTGATCATAATGCTGCCACATATTTGACAACGAGAGAATTGATTTAGAAGCGTTAATATATTCCTCAAGAGGGCCATTTATTCATATTATTCAGGCAAGGCTTCAGCGCGTGTGGAAGGAAAAGGAAAAATGGATTATCCTTTGCGAACATCGAGAAATGCGAATATAGAGAAAGGGAACGGATAATAATGTAAAGGAAAAAGACAGACAGAAGGTCGAGACAATAGCGGAACGCATTCTTATTGTCTTTGCTTAGAGTGCTAGACTGAATCAGAGCAAAAATGGAGGGAATTCCGGGGAAGAGTGCCGTATGACGCTGAACATAGAATTTATCGGATATCCGCAACATCTCCGCAATGTGTAGGCTAATCCACGGACAAATGAGACGGCATACGGCAGGAAATATCCAGCTGCCAAAGCGCAAAACTAACCGAAACATGCTGAAGTGGTGTGAAAGGAGATAAGGAAGGAAGAACGATAGAGGCGTGGAAAATTAGCTGCTAATTAGCAGCAGATGTGTAAGAAGTGAGTTACGAAAGCAAATCTGAGGAAGCTGTGAGTTTTCCGGCTAGGAATCTCAAGGCTCAGGAATGAGTGGCGGCGAAAAACGCGGAAACGTGCCGCGAGTGTTGTATCATGCGACGGGCGCTGAATGGCGCCCACAGCGAGCGTCACAAAGCGCCGGCTATCAGCAGCGCTGGGCTGCTGCGGCTAGTCAGCGGTCAGCGGAGTGCCGTCCCTCGGACATAACACACATACTTGCATCGATCGCAGCCAGGCCACACACACACACAGACAGACACACATACACACAGACATTGAGGCAAGCCAGCGGGGATCAGTCGTCCGACCCTCCCTCGCTCGTGATCACTCCTTACACTCGAATGACTCGCCATAAAACTCGACTCACTAAGAGCAATCAAGGTATTTCTCCAGACGCAAAAACCGCACCGCATTAATAAGTCCGTCGAGAGAGAAAATTGCGATCGGGTTGGGTAGCTGAACAGGTGAATGTGGGCGGTTTTGACCTCATCTTCCCCTTGGAACAATCCACAATAAAACGGTCTCGCGAAATATTGGAAGGAATATAACCAGTAGTTAGTGGAGCGCTAAGAGACTCTGTAAACAAGGATATGTTTCTCCGGACTGCTAGGAAACGCTTCCGTTTACTCAGTATGTAAACGAGAGCATTACTGACATGTATTCAACAAAAAAAAAGACAATGAACAATCCATCACTCAGTGACAGTTGTCGGCTAAAACGACGACCGCATAGACAACGCAACAATATCGTTCAATATATCCAAGTGGGTAAGTGGACAGAATGATTCAGGAATGCTTCGGTCCATTGAGAATGGTCTTCGAGCGTTGGAGAGGAGGCGAGAAACAAGTCTTATCAGATAAAAGTGTCCAAATGCAATTTCTAGAAGTAAAAACTTCGTTGGAGAGGGCGATGGTGAATTTATTTGAGACACCAAGTATAAAATCTAAATTTTCATAATGAGAGAATGGAATACTTCTTAGATATAAACTTGAGATAACAGCGAAGAAGAAAAACTAGTAAACTACCACCTAAAACTCCATAGTACTCGTGTGGTGTCATAGAGGTGGTGAGAAACAACGGCAGTGAGTGCACGCCAATACCAGACTAGGGGGAGGATTTAAAAGCTGCCTCAAACGTCTGAAGGGTTCTCGAGGATTAACCTTGAAATACTGGAGTTTTCGAGGCTCCCGCCAGCTGCTTCACTTTTCAAAAACTTTCAGGAAAGAATGTTCAGATAAGATAAGAAAGTGGTATTTAACAGCGTAGATGAAGCTGGAAAAACAAGAAAATCAACAATATCTAACATGGAATAACAGCCATGACGGAACAACCTATAAGATTATAATTTACGCACAACCAGAAACCAGTTCAAGACGCAAAAACCGAAGCATGCCATGAGAACACTCTCGAAAGCTGAAAAATCAGCTGTAAGCTTCAGTAGGAGAAAAAACTAAGCTTAACGAACGCTCTAAAATCCTTTGAAAAACTCCCGATAGCACCACAAACATGTGATTAATTCGCACAATAGCATTCCACAACGTAATGGCAAAGAAAAAGCTTCCCAGCTTACAATGACCTGCAAATTGCGCATGCAGTATCCCGGTATAATCGGATATCGTTGCGGTGACCGCATCGCGGACGCGCGCTGCATTAGTGGGTGGCGGGACCACCCAGGAGCGTTGCACTTACATCACTTCTGAAGGATTTTTACTAGTTTCACTAGGGAGAAAAAGAGCAGTCTTTGCGCAGAGTTTGTCCAGAAGAGGGTGCCACATGCGAGGAATTTCTTAGAAGTTTCATTGATGCTGTTTTGAGCTCAGGAAAAGAGTAGGAATGAAAGAATGTTAAAATTTTATTGTGCACTTTCATTCCATTACCAAAATTGGTAGTGCGGTTATGCGAGACCGACTGGATCTCTTGGTTAGTGAGGGAGGAGTTGGATACGGCTCAGTTATGAGGTACGCAATGCATGCAGGCAGGCTCTAAAATGCATGGAGAATGTCGAGCGATGAGGAATAGCGGAAAAAAACGATGCTGTTCGCAGCGTTTCAAATTTCTGCATGCTATTTGGAGTCAATCCAAGAAGGATCGGGTGAAAAAGAAACTCCTGGATACTTCGACTACTATCTTGTACTGGATTACCTTGTTTCAAACAATTTCTAACCTACTGTTTTGGATGTCCTAGTTCATCAAGGAGGTGTATTCAAATGGATTATTGAGAGGTTAAGATCATTCGACGGATCTACTACCGTTTCAATTATTTGAATCTATCCAGAAACAACAACGCTAGCTTCTTGGTGTTCACGCTCTCCAGATGCATTCGTTCTCTATCGCCTTCACGCCGGCATCAAACGGGTAGAAAAAGCTCTATCCGTAGTAAAAACTCATTAATTCGCTTCCGTGTGACTTCACTTCGTTGTGAAGCAATCCAAGAACGACGTTCGTGTCCTCTAGGACAATGAAAGTGCTTCCAGTGAGAGGAAAAAATTTGCACTTACACATGTTAAACCCGTGATGATGTAGTCGTAGGAGATGTTTTTGTTAGCATGGCACATAGCTCGCTGGAAATGTTGTTATAGTTTGCTTGAAGGACTTCTCGTTAAAGGACGCTCCTCTTTCGATGATTGCGTGTATCCGTCACACTACTGCAGTCATCGCAGTGACATTGAATCTAATTGGAGTGACGCGATTACGTTTATCTGATTGTCTCACCCTAGTGTCTTTATGGACAATAATTGGTGCGCGAAACATGACACTAACCTTAGGGTTAGGAAGCCGAACAAGTACAAGTCGATTAGCGCTGTTCTGAAGGTATTCAGTGCACAAATAGCTACACTTCAAAAAATTGTAGCCATGACAAGAATAAATTGAACACTCGGGAGAGAGGATCTCACGTAAACTGGTGACTATGATGGTACTGAATGTACGAAGCGTTAAAATTAAGTTTTGGTGGAAGTTAGAGAGAGAGATCACTCCGTTTAATCGCCAGTCAATCTGCTACGCGACTGGGAAGAGGTTGGACAGGTCCCTTTCTCTCACTATCTGTGTCCTCTTCATGGATGGAGAGTCCCTCGTCGTTGATCTCAGGAAGAAAAAAAAACTGACAAGCGCAAATAGAATTTAAAAAAAAAACTTGTAATAGTTCTTCTCACTGTCTTTGAGATTTTATCAAAATTCTGTATTTATATTTGAGTTCAATTTAATATCATCAAAATTTTATCATATTTCGAAGAACTTGTAGTTCCATAGACATCGTAGGAGCTGATATGAAAGCAGCCTAAAATATCTTGCATCATGTGCAAGTATGGTCGAGCATGAAAGCAGTACCGTATACAGTTCCACTTAGATTTTATCAGTATTTTTATTATTCCATTCATTTACTCTTGCATCATTACAAAAGCGCAGCGGTTTGGTGGAGATCTTGTTCTTTTCTGGAAGGTTCTTTTGTTTTATTCCATTTTTTACCTTGAGCTTCTCTCATCTACTGGTAAATGCGCTGTGCTTTCGGCTAAGTTCCCGTCTAAGGAGTACGTATAACAAGAAGCGAAGAATACAACAGTGATTTTGAGCCTTTTATGCTTAGAATGTTAAATTATATGTTATTTTAGACATATTCATTGGTTGTGTTTGGCATTTATGAAAACGCAAAATTTGTAGCGAGAAGGAGAAACTTCAATGAATATTCCCTAGAAATGCTTAATTTGCCGCGTTTTCCGTATTACACAATAATATTGTAGAGAGTTGTAGTTCACATCTTGTTATATGTACAGTTATTATCGATCGATCTCTTCATCGATCCCGAAGAGAGAGGAAATTTCTGCGCAAAAGCCAAGACTACACTGGAAATACATAATGCAGCTTTTCAAAACTATATACATACATCAACCATGTTATTCACATCGTGCGATTCGTTCTATACATACGATTTTATGTGGTTAGTTACAAGTGCAAGCATACATGCACACATGTTTTATTCGTACGTGCTTCTCTGCAACACTACCCGAATGGTTTTAGGATATCTGAAGAAGAATAAAATTATGCGGAAGTGGTGATTGGAGCTTGACAATATATTTCTGCAGTACAAGTAATAGCCCGTAATGTATCATTGAAAAAGAAAAATAAAAACCAGAACAACTTTGATGATTTAAGCTTTAAGTAGCAGAACGTGAATTTCAAAAACTCAGAGGGAGCACCTCATTTTTTTCTGACTCCCAGCCAACCCAGGTGCACTATCAGAGACGTCTCATTTGCTTTAGCCTAAATTTTTACTTAAATTATTCGTTCACATTTTTTCGCTTATTTGGATGATAGATTCAGCTCATTGCGCAGGATCAAGTTGCGAAGAAGTTGTGGCCAAAAATTATTTTATTCCTGAGACTTTTTTCCACATGCATGTGACACCTATGCATCTGTTTGCCAACTCTTCCATTACTTGTGGCTAGTTGCATAGAATTTATGGTCGAAAAACTACTCTATTTCTAAGACTTTCTTTCACATGCGCTTAACAGCTATCTGTTGCCGGTTTCTTCACAGCTTTGCCTATTTTTACTGCCATTTTTGGTACAGTAGTAGTCGTCCATGGCCAAGTGAATTATGTAGGTTCCGTTGCTAAGTGAATTTTATGCGAATGAGAGAATATTTTACTGTTATCGTAGAAAAATGAATAAAGATTTGTTTAATAAATGAAATGTCCGTAGGTTATTACGGCATTAATGAAGTCTTTGGCGACATTAATGAAGTCTCTTAGAACATATTCGGTAGTAGCTACGTACGTAATTTTTTAATACTTTCACACCACTTTTCCGTGAAAAAGTACTACATACTGTTCCATCTTGGGACAGTAGTACTTATTTATGTATATTATAGTATGTATATTATAGTACTACTTAATTATGTATCTTGATTATGTATATTGCTTGAATATTACGTGTATGTGTTCTAAAGATCCTTACCAATTCGCATTCATTGCAGAACATCACTTTACAGTAAGGTGCTCCTTTTGGACCAGTCCATCAGAACCGAATTCATGGTACAAATACGCTAAATATGTATTATTTGCCTTTCCTCACCTCCATACGCGTCCACATGAATATCCATGAAGCAGATTAGAGACGCCCACAGCTTTCCCTTTTTAAGAAAATCAAAAAATTCTGGACTCGACACACTGTTTCCAATCCGTGGAATGCTCAACTACTGATTAATCTTCATCCGTCATCGAGATCCTAATTTTATGTTTCCATCGAATAAAATATGCTCAGAGGTCTGGCCATGGAAGAAACCGAACAAATGTGGAATTTACTCAGAGGCTGGCCGTGGCAATGGCTTTCAAACTTTAATAAAAAGTTATTATTTCTGTCATTTGTGCTGAATATCTAAATTTTCTGTCGTTCCACTGCAGTTCATTATCCTGGATGTAACTCGAACAGTCGTTACGCTATGTTGTTCTTTCTGTGTGTTCTAACTCAGAAGTGTGTTTTTGTATAGTAAATGGATGCAACCACATTAGAAAGGCAACCTTTATGGAACCGCTGATTACAAGAAGATTGTTTCAGATGTTACCAAGGATCTTCACTTATTTTTTTTTCGGCGCATAGATGTAGACGTTTTGAGATGCACAGACGAGATCACAATGCTGGTTTGACGTTGACTTCGGATAAAAGCCAAGTCTTACGGAATTCAATAACTCCTAATTATCGTTAATGATTTAACATCTAATTGTTTATTTGCGAGTCTGTACTGGGAACCTGCAGTCCTGGTGACCAACTACTGGTCCCCACCTCCTGGACATATCGCATTCGCCTCACACCGGTGGAGAAGATCTTAGATGCATCCAAAAACGAGATTTTGCGCGTGTTATGAGACTCCGAGGAAATTGTTATGATCGACTTCCTTCATAGTGCTTCTTTCTCCTAGATATTGGAAAAGGTGCGTAGTAGCTTGGAAGGATCAGAAATTGCTTTCTGGTGAAAATTATCATGATACAAGTGCTCCGACTCGCCTCCGGCGAGTCTCGCACTTGCCCGCTTCGCGGGACTTCGGTACTGATGTACCAATAATTTTCAACAAAGCGGATGAAGCCGACAGTTGCGAGGCTCGCCAAAGGCGAGTCGGAGCACTTGTAGGGATGTAATCAAATTGTGTGTTCGTAATCGCTTCTGCATAGAAACTTCAACTTCGCATTTAACCCTTACGAAAACGCTACATTGACTTCAGACAGAACTCTGAGACTTTAACCACTGATAGCAACTTATACTCCAATTAGTTAATGAAAAAACAATAAACAAACATTCGCTTTCTTCTATGGTAGACGATTCATACACATTCGCACATGAAACCTATACCATTCGGGTCAGAATTGTGCCCCGCAGTGCAAAAAATTATTGTGATCTACGCGAAGTGCGGCGAAGCTGCGCTTTGCGCGGATGACAATGAATTTTTCCACTGTGGGGCACAATTCTGAGTTGAACGGTATAGGTTTCATGTGTGTTTGTCGGTTGGATCGTGAGATATAAGCGATAACCAACAAACACACAAACAGATGAGTTTTACTCTGTAGTGATGGGCAGCTCGATGTAGTTAGTAAAGTCCTAAGCCTTTATTGAAATGAATATTCCCAAGAGATTCGAGGTCAAAATAATCAGAGGTACAAAAATTGAACAAAACTTAGGGGAGAAGAGAATCGAAAAGCTCCAACGGACCGAAAAATGAATGATCCAAAATAACGGCCTAGAAATATGTAGTTCACGATTGAATTTTTTGAACAAAACAATCCGAAAAAATCCGGAAATCCATCAGAAAAACGATTTTCGGGTACGCAATGCAGGTACTGCTCTGAAATTGTGTTGTATGTGAAATAATACTCCGCGAATTGGTAATTGTTTTACCTTGAAAATTACATAGTACTGCACAGAATAGGCGGAATTGAAACTTTGAGGGATCCCATCCTGCTTGTCAGCTATATTTTTAGTCAATGACTTGTAGAAACTTGTAGAAACATTGTAATGCTGTAAGTATGGCGGTGCATTGCATGTAAGGGCGTTCTCCAATGTACTTCAAGGTTTTTCTTACTATAGCAGTTGTAGCATTTCTCCCTCTGAAAGGTTTTTTTCTCTCTGAAACTTTATCTGCCCTATTACCACCACTGATCTGTTGCGGTGATAAAAATACAGGCTTACGGTGAAAAGACATTGTATCCGAGACAGCGGAGAATTTCCGATGACATTTGAAAACGGGCTTGCAGCTGAGGATACGAAGGTGTTGTAAAGTACGCTATTCATTCTTCTGAAAGATGTTCTAGTTATCTACTCATACGAAGGTGTGGAATGAAAAGTGCTGAAGTGCTGATGATTATGAAGAATTATTTTAGAAACAGGCCAAGAATCATGAAAATAACAGATGACAAGCAGGATGTGGACGTTATAAGGATGACGAGAGCATGTCCGAGAAATGTCTTCTTTCCAAAGCATCTTTTTGGCGTCTACATTTTCATGGAATAGGTTAAAGAGCAGGTCACCTTCTATGTAACGCCTATTCCTCTGATTAGTGCGAATGTAGGGTAAGAGCTCCATAGTATCCCTTGGATTGCTTTGTCTTTAATTTGTGCAATCATCTAGTGGATATTTTGAAGAACTTCCTTGCTCAACATCGACGTGTACAGAGGGTGAGCATATTCACAAATAACTGATGCTGTTTTTTACTCCAACATTCTTGCGTCCAAGGGGGCCTCGTACATTGTGCTGATCTCAACTCGCTAAGCCTCCAATGCGCACTGTTTAATTAACTTATTCATGTTTCTTCCCATCGATCCTTGATGGAAATTACAATAAGATAAATTGAGATTACATTTTGTAGATTATTCTCGACGGACGCAGAAAGCGGACGAGAAGGGGGGGGGGGGGGGGGGGG
>JARK01001337.1:1367816-1389938 GCA_000688135.1 Ancylostoma ceylanicum | reverse complement strand
TTGACATAATCGAGATTTCATTACAGAATGTGAAAAGTGCCCGGTGGGTCGAGCGCTCGATTTTTCCGAAGTAATCTCTGTTAGCCCCTGCGGTGGGGCTGAAGAACGTTCCCGTGAAAATTCTCAGCTACCCGCTGCTCCGGATTGGACGAGTTTGTCGAGGAAAAATTGATGAAACTCGCTTTCCCCAACATAATTTATCATAGTCGTCTGAGACGAATCTCGCGAACACAGCACCCTCATTTTTCTCCAAGAAACTTGTCCATTTAAAGAATTCGGGTATATGAAAACCTTCCCGAAAGTTCTTCATGAATCTCATCACTAAAGGGAGGCGAACCGTGCAGTCAGCAATAAAAAAGTGTCATTCAAAGCTTCGTGGGCTCAGCAATTATCGGGCAAGAATCACTATGCCAAAGATTGGAAATGGGAAGATTTTTGTGCTATTACGCTTACCTAAACTCTAATATTCCTCCGAGTGATTATGTAACTGCGAAATAAAGGAAAACCAGAGGATACTGAATAAAGAAAAAAGAACGACTTATACAATCCGAAAAAATATGGTGTATTTTTCGAAGGGCAATCTATCGGCTGCAGTGATGAATTTCAAATCAGTTTTATAATTTTTTTCTTTTTCTGGGATGTTCCCATAAACTTGTTATGGAATACACTGTATAAATTCATCAAAGTATCTAAGCGCTGAATTCCGGAGAAGAACGGGATATCGTGGTGCAGGTACTGCATACCCAGCATACTAGTTAGCAAACTTTGAAAACTAGTAGTTGGCCCGAGGGGTAGCTGTGTACCATGCAAAGTTCACCCAATTCCAATTGAGAATTTTAATTATGTAGACGATGATGAATTGTAGGAAAATGTCAATGATGAGCTCCCTATAGCCAGTGCACTTTTTGACGCGGACGCTCCATTTGCATGATGTCGTTTGCCCGAAAGTAATTTCTTGTTGAGTTCGAAACTGCATACGTATCAATTAAAGAGGTGATGATATTAGGATAATTGCATTAGTTTTACTAGTTAACTTTTAATTAGAACTTTTGAGGTCTTGTGGGAAAATCGTTCTGTAGGAAATAAGTAAGATTTCAACCAGATGCAGAGCAAAGAATCCAGAAAACAGCAAGTCAGTGCGACTGCCCACTATTAATAAAGATACTTATGATTACTTATGTACCTAACTATTCAGAAAAAAAAACAGCGTAAAGCCGGCGGAATGCTAGACTTGTTTGAGAGTCACAGAATGACCACCTCTGGAAGAAGCAAGAATCTCAATTATTCCAGTAATTTCAGGACCTTCGATGAACTTCCCCTAACCTCATTCAATTATTCCCAATGATGGAGCAGCGAATTGAATTATGCATCAGTGCGGAAAACTCCCCTATGAAATCGAGAAAAAGTCAAATTTTCTCGGTGCCTCCCTAGAAACGCTAATCCTGCAAAGAAAAAAGCAGCGGAAGAAGGTGCCTCCTTGTTTACACGCCTCCTAAAACTCTCCGTCTCTGTTAGATACCTAAACAAACGGCACGTTTCTACGCCGACATCGTAACGTGATTACGAGCAGATTTTTCAAACAAACTCGCCCGCCTCTACGTCCACACAAACCCAGGACAGCTGTATATCCCTATGACGTCATCCCATCCTTACCCGCTTCCCAAGTTTCCAACAAATTCGCAGCAAAACAAAAAGTTGTAAAGCATCCTAAGGATAATCATAATCTACCTTTTCACTGATTTTCACAATGCTTTTTATCGGAAAAGCAGAAAGCGACGTCGGCATTGTACCATTTGAGCAAAGAATCACAGATGAATTCCTGAAAACACATCAATCCTCATTGAATTAATTAATTCAGTTTGTCTAAATGCGCATGCAGCTCTGCTGACTTTGCAGAGTTTTTGTTTGAAGTCAGACAAAGACTCTTATTAGAAAGCTAAGTAAGCGTGAGAAGCAGCCAAGCTAATTAAAATAATATATTTCTTACAAAGTAAGTAACGCCTAGTTAAATTGCTGCCGACGCATCGGATGGACGTACGCAATCGCAATGGCTGAAAAAGCGCTTTGAACTTATGTTCGTAATGTTGAAAAAGGGGTTTACACGTGAAAACCCTCACATTTTATAAATTTCTTGCAAGCAGAAAGGAATGTTAGCAGTGTTCCTTGCAGGAAAACACTTGAGCAATTTAGGGCAGAAAGGAAATGGGTTACACACTTGTCTAGGATTCTTTTTCCGCTTCCGCTTTCAAGGTTTCTGGTCTCTATGAGCTCCTGGATGATGGAATAACGAGGTCAAAAATCTCATTCCTGACTTTCTAGGAGAAGCTTCATTCCTAAAGCGATACTACATGAAGCGTCTTCCGCTTCCGTCAGGACGTACGTCAGGGACAGAAATTTATTTATTTAATCATTATGCTGTTTAAGACAAACCTTATAAAACAATGACGAACAGCGATAACATCTAAACAGTCTTGTCCTGGATAAATAAGTAATTTAATAAATGAAGCAAGGATTTGAAACATGGAAGAAGCACCGCAAAGTGTCTTAATCCGATCTACGTATTTTCGCTTTTTGTATACTCGCACAGTTCTCGGCTTACGCCATTTTACGTACGTAATTCAATTGATAGGAAATTTCATATTTGAACATTCCCAAATGCAGAATTCCTGGAAAAAAATCCCATACTAGCATGGGTATGGCTAGGCGGCGCACCAAAACTCTCGAAATTTGTTTCATGAGGTGCTGCAGAGTTCCCCTCTGTAACGTCATGAAACAACTAGCAGAAAATCTAATAACTTTCGCCGTAAGTCTTGAATAAATTCTAAAAACCAGGAGCTCTTGGATGTCTGACAATTCATGTACTTGTAAAAGATCAAGTAAGCGTTTTTCTAATTATTATTTAGCATTTTGGAGCAGAGTTCGTCAAAAAATCCATCTAGTCAAAAAAGCCACAGCTCATTTTCAATTCACCACCCTAATGTTCAGACACAGCTTACACTTCTTCATTTGTAAACAGCGTTAACTGTTCACAAAGCTGTTTGCTGCTTATAATTACTTTTTACACAATAAAGCTTGTATTTGTTTGATGCTCATAATTCGTTGCAATATGGATGCCCTTTTAATAGGCTGGCACATCTTGGCTTCGGCCTCTTTACATTCACCATTTTATATTAATTCCGTCGACATATAATGCTCTCAAAGTTCGGCGAACGTAAAAAAGGCGAGGAGAAAGAGAGGATTTAGCGCAATCCATGGGAGTGATGCCCCGTGCTAAAGAAATAGTCAAAGGCCGTTTGAAGGGTTCAGATGTGGAGCATTGGTTTGGATTAGGAATACTGGGAATTGGGATATCCCAAAGGGGAATGCCAACACGTCAGACAATTCAGGATATGGTGGTCTTTTTTGCCTGACGCAACCAGAGTCCCAGTCGCTGTAGCGCTACAAGAACCATCTCGGTGAGAAAAGGTCCCAAACAAGGATGAGCTTGAGAAGAAGACTCGGAGGATATAGTCTGCCTTGAAAAACAAAAAATTTTTGCCCTGGAATCCAAGACTTCCTGACTAGAGTAGGAGATACATGGAAACTGTGCTCCACGTGATTATTTTGTTAAGACAACACTTATATTTCATCATATCCTTTATCTTATTTCTTCAATTTCAATTTACCTTAATATTCGAATTCCTGCGAAGTTTGATATTGCACACAAAGTCCCTCATATTTTCTTTTTCGTATCAACAGAAAATTCAGGAACAATTCAGAAAGTCGTAGGATTATTTCATTTTGATTGAAAATTCAAACATAACAGAACTGGCATAATTCTTCTCGGGTAAACTTTTGGCTATATCTTCTGGATATATGTATAATAGCTCGAATACTTGCCGAGGAACTTGCTCCTAATATTAATGTTTTGTAGGCAGAAAATGCGTGATTTTCCTCACTTCTTTACCTAATAAGTCAAAGAATACTGGTCTGCCTTGGTGTTAGCCTCACTCAAGAAAACACTCATTTATCACATAATATACTGTGAAAGTTATGGCCTCTTCTAAGACAGCTTTACAAAGTACGTCAATATCTTTCTGAGACGTACCGCGTTAATGCGACTGTTTTGTCTGGTGAAAGAGATGAGAGGGACAAAAAGTAAACAGAGATGAACTCGTGGATGCACTCGTCTTTGCAGGGCTTCTGCATCCTAGCAAATAATCTAAAGCTAACGATCTCACCGCTTTTCGTCACTCTCACGATCCGTGGTTGTCTGTACCAGTGCCATCGTGGTGGAATTGTCTTTGTCGTGAACAATTCTTGGCAGCAATTTACCAGTAAACATCTGAAGAGTGATGCAACCATAAGACAATGGGATTTTAGATGAGGCTTCAATTTTAGGAATGTGGATGATTTTACCTGTCTCACTACATCGCGAAACTGCTGGGACATCCCACAATAAATGGCAAAGCGGAACGGATATGATATGACGATGAGCACATTCCTGCAAATGCATTAATTACAAAGTAAATATTTATGTATCAGGAACAGAATTGGAGAAGCCCCTCTTCCTAGATTTCCCCTTCTCTGTGTACCACTGTACTTTGCTCTTCAAAGAACCCAGACGAAGCGACGAGCATCAGCAGCTAGCAAGCGTCATTTCTAGGAATTTCTAGTCGAGACAACGCCAAAATCGCTTCGACCTTCGTTAAGGGTAAAATAGTGCTCTTTTGTTGGAAGGTAAAGTGCATGTCCTCAAGGGGTATCGTCAAAGCCAGGATCACTGAGATCCTGCTAGGAAACGGAAGAGTCCGAGAATTCCGTTTGAATTATCAACTGATTGTGGATTGAGGAAATCAGGATAAAATTTTTAGATGTTCCGGCAGCTCAGCATTCTGCACTCCATAGGAGCCAATTGATATGATATAGTAGAATAACGTTAAAATTACTTGCCTTTCAGTTTATTTATTTATTTATTTATTTATTTCATGCACTCGAAGGTGCTCCATAATTAAAAAGTGTACCAAACATTCAAACAGAACAGAAACAGGTCAAACTCGAAAGAAAAACATGCTTTAGACAAACAAGGAAATATCATATGTTGATAATCTGAGCCATATTCTGATCAAAATTCGCTATACGTTCGTGAGAGGCGAGAATGATATTAGGTTGCAGTTAATTTCTGCAGGTTGTAACCGACTCCATGTATGCCGTTTACTAAGTAGTGTCCTTGAGATAGTCACGTCTAGGTTGCGCCACTGGAATAACCATAACGAGGCGAGTTCTGTATCTCAAGAGCTTCTTTAATCTAAATACAAACCCCGGGCGGTCGCCTAGAGGACGCTCGCGGAACGATCTAAATGGAAACTTACAGGAGTTGGATTGAAAATGGTAAATCATAGGGAATCATAGTATTAGTTAGTAATCATAGTTCAAATAGTGGATACGTACAAATGCGTCCTTTTTACCCGTGACTAGTAATACTGGCATTGTAGGTAACTGCTGCCTACTTTGTTTTCTTTGGCTCTTCCCTCGATTTTTATATGCTTTACTTCTTCTGAACAGCCACCTCACTGCTTCCCGTCATAATCCTGTCAAAAATCATCCTTAGGAGCTAACGGCGGACGTGGTGAGTAGGCTAGACGGCCAGACTAAATCGTTAAATAAAAATTTGATGCGTTGCCTTCTAAATAAGATCATCCGAGGAATGTCACGATGACCGCAGTGACGAATTCCCCAAAGAATTCAGTGGTTGCACTCTACGTTCCAAGGTTGCACGCATCACAAACTGCGGATTTTCAACATCCTTAAAAGTGCATTCATTGAAGCAGCTAGTTGGAGTAGTGAAAATAGCGTGGTCGTTCTATCACGCTTTGAAGACCTCTATGGAGACCCTTTGACGTAGTGCAAAACAGAAGAAAGTGCAGACTGAACCAGGAAATTTTGGGGGTTTTGCTCTTGCTCGAAGTGCATGTGATTAGTTCTTCAGGTTCTGGCATGATGGGGGGTACCCATACTTGAGACCGAATATAAACCGGATATTTTTGTTAATTTAATAAACAATTTAGAAAGCAAATCGAACATTCAGATAGTCGGAAAAGAGAAAGCCCTGTTGCGTTGCTCGTCTTTCATACAACACAGTAATGGTCTCCAATGTAAGAACATTTAAATTTTCGATTTATTCGAAATATTCGATATTCAGGAGCCAATTAGATTTTTATTATCTGCAAATTTTGAGTGTTCCAACATTAGAGACCAATATTGTGCTTTGTGGAAGACAAAAAGAAAATTAGAGGTTTCTCACTCTTGAATATATGAATTTCTATGAGTAAGGTTTCGATCTGGGTGCAATTTATCTTGATTTGGTAAAGATTCCTAAACCACAAGAGTCAACGCATCCCGAGGTTCCCATAGTTATAGAGTAATTTTCCAGATGCTGGGAAATTACTGAAAATGATGGCCTTTGTGAGGGCAATTATGACAAATTACGACTTTCCACAGCTCTCATCCAGAGCCTAATTCTAGCTTCTGAACTCTTCTTCACTTGAAACCCCTTCACTGAGGCCAAAGCCAAAGCTAACTGCACAATGACCGAAACGCTATATCATATAGTATGCAGAGGAAATGGATGGCCGAGCTGGAGCCATGCTGAGCTTATTTTTCCACACTCCATTTCCTCTTTACTCCGTTCCCTATTCCATGCTGCGGGTCGAGAGCCGAAAACAATGCCAGCGATTGTTTGTGTTTCTTCGACGCAGATTTCTCTCCGCGTATTTATATCTGCAGATTGGCGAACTCACCTCACAATCAACAGGACATTCAGGAGTTGGTAGTTGATCACGTAAGACTTCAGCGAAACTGACAGCACGTGGATAATAAATATCAATGCAGCCGGAATCTCTGTGACGAGGAACAGCACGATAACCACAATTAGCATCCGTGTATTCTGGAAGGACAGCACATCATTAGGGTGCCCACGCAAATTGGTGGTAAAGTATGCTGCACTTGGCACCTTCTCACTCCCTCGTAGAATTGAGCTGAAGGATGTCTCATATTATTTATGAGGCTAATAAAAAATCTTATTAATGGAGGTTTGAAGCATTGTGAGGGATAAATGACGTAGGACGTTGTTCACAAATGATCAGGGAACAGGGAAAAAATGGGATTCAAAGAAAGATTGACGTAGATGAGAGTGAATATGTGGAGGAAAAAGCTGTGATAAAGGAATAAGCTCTCCACACTTTCTGTGGACTCTGTCCAGAAGTTTTTCAGAGAAGAGCCACGAGGCTCATTCTTCCTACGGGTGTCATTTGATCCATATGAAAAAAATAAAATTTGAAAAAAGAAGCAATGCTCAGCAGAGATAAATGATCATTTCCTTCTTGCAGCTGTACGCAAATTGTGCAGTTCCCTTTTTTTTCCTCATTTACTGATTCTCCTAATCCTAGGTTACGTATCAAGACCTTCACTAAAGATCTTACACCTCTAGACTGCACCATTAGTGAAATTTTTTTCTACCTGCGCGGATACCGTAAGCGATTTTTTCTCGTGCAAAATAGAAGAAACAACTGCCGTAGCAAAAAAAGGAGGAACTAGAGTCTTTTTTTCCTTCCAGGATAGCTTTTTATTAATCCTGAGGAAGCGTTAAGGATTACGTAGCTCTTGCTCGCATCGTTTCGGCACAAAGAGAATGAAGTATTTCGCTGAGAAAAAAGTTTTTTGAATGATGAAATATTTCAATTCAGCAAACCTGTTTCAATCCTTGAGCCCGTTTGGGTTCACTGACGCTTTCTCGAGGCTTCATGTTCTTTGAGTAATTTCTTTCGGGCATCAACGACTCCGAGGATGGTGGCTCAGAGAATTTTCGACGAGCTGACCTGAAATATGAGGCTGTAGGGGACAATAACTTGGTGTTTTAAGGTCAGTTCCAGTAGTGTATGAGTGCCTTGGCAGCCCCAATTCCAGGTTTGCCCCTTTCTCTTTCTGGATCAACGTGCACTCGCTGACGAGAACTTCCGCGTAAGAATGTAGTACTTCCCCCAATCGTGGCGAATCCACAAATATCCGCGCAGACTAAGTTACTCATCGGCACACCCACGAACGTTCGAATGAACGCTAAACAGACATACACAAACTCGGACAGACGTTCGCATTCCCACTCATATGTGTTGTGGATCCCTGAGGCAAGATGAGACCCTGTGCTCGCTAACGTTCAAGTGTCGAATAGCCTCGTCTGTGTGAGTGTTTATGTTTATGTTTTGTCGAAATGATGGAGCAATTTCCGGAATACGCGTCGCTCATACTCCAAAATACTCTGCAACTATTGTTCGTAGCGGGAATGAGTGTGTGCATAGTGGTGCTCTCAGTTCTCCTACCAACAACAACTCCTTCCAAGTGATGAAAGCATGCGGTTGTGGTGGTAGTGGTGGTGGAGGAATAGCATATCATCTTCCCAGATTCGTAGGAAAGAAGTGATTCACTGTTCCGTGAATCCAGAACTCCAGCTCTTTACCGCTTCTTTTAAAGTACTCTGCCGAATAATTCACACTTTCACAAAGCACGTCCTTTTCCTTATGAGGAGGAATACCCCAGCAACTCCAGGAATATTTCTGGATGTTATCTCGGCTACTTCTTTACTCTCAGGCTTGCTGAACGCTCTCTGAAACGCATGAGCCTAAATTCCATTCTCGTACTCGAACAACATGCCTTCTACTTAGGTTAAACAGCAGTCGTTGCACTTTTGGACGTCAACTCAGAGCTGATCTCATGACCGTAGAAATGCGATAAGTACTGAAATACAATACCCAAGCACTACCTCACATTACTCACTTGGAAAGAAGGCTTGCATGTCGTTTATCCGCCAGTTGAATCGCTCGAACGAGTTTCCACGTGAACACTACGAGCATTGCACACGGAATCAGATGGACAAACACGGTCTGAGCGCAGAATGTTAGGTTGTAGAATAGATCCAGGCCCATTGCCCTGGGTAACCATGTCTGCCTACGATAGCACATCCGCCTTGTGGCTGAAGAGACACCATATCATTGTAAAAATAGTAATTGACTAGCGGTAGAGGAGTAAATTAAGTGCTTTACCATTCTTCCTGTAATCCATCACATCAAGTGACAAATTCTCAAAAGCCAGGACATCAGGAATGTACATAAGAACAGCAGCAATGCATATGAGGAAAATCACCTGAATATCCAGACGTGAAAATCTGAACGCTTACTAATCCAGCAGCTGAATCCAATTATTTGTTGCTTACTTGTTTACTGCGATGAATCGTACAGAATCGTCGAACAAGCGTTGGAACGCAAATATAAATATATCGTTGTATAGCGAGATAAACAGTTAACCAGATTGCTGTTGTGTGGAATATAGATGGTAGTACTGCAGCCATATAAGGCACAGCATTGCACCAGAATGATGATAAACCGTATTTTATGTCAGCTTCAAACCCTGGAATTGGTTGCTTCTACTTTAATGGATCCATAGCATAATATGGAACTACAATGTAAAACTAAAAATGGTCGGATTAATCAAGGTTAGAACCAAAGTTGACAAATAAAGAAGTGTTAATGGAGAAAAATCTAACAGGATAGGTGTTCTAGGAACAAACTATTAAAGATTAATACCCAAGTGCGTAAGTTGTCCAAGGACATTTAAGTGTAACTGTTTAGTCACAATCACAGGTTCTGAGAATAATTTCACTAACCAGCTAATTTTTCAACTTCAAGTTCAGCTTTTAAATTCGATGACAACCTCCAAGTGCTTAACTCAACGATAAAATCAAACAAAAGTGTTATATGCGCAAAATTAGTGAATAATAGAATTAGAGACAGGTATTATACTAGGAAAATATGTACGTAGTCACATATTGAGAGCAGACTCAGACAAATTGACGTACGTAGCTACCTATGTTGTTGGGAAAATGTATTGTAGCTAGAAGTTGCAAAAATCTTCACGTCCGGAAGAAAATTAATGCAAAAACAATCGATACTTGATTGATTCTATTTATTACAAATATATAGCTATGTAATTAGCAGGATAATCTATGCCAGTGAGCATCCAAAGATGAATTCTCGTTCCCACTGGATGACCAAATTTGACATTTGGCCAAATGTATACATCAACAGCACAAAAAACTTGTAAAGCAACTGATTTCGATCAGAACTAAGGAGAATTATTAAGGATTAGATAAAATGATGAAGTGGTGGAATGTGGTGATAAAGATTATACGACTTTGTGGAAAAAGAAACGCAGCAAAACAAAGACCAGATCTGGCCATCTTGGATAGACTATGTAGAATCCGGCTTGTGGATCTTGAACGCCCGTCAAAATAGCTGATAGTCTTAAAAGGCCAGAGGCCAGAAGGATAGTCGTTCCATGATTCGTCTCTTCCCTCAGTATGCGATCTCTACCTAATAATTTCAAGAGATATATTTCTGCATTACTTCCCTCGAAGCCCTCACTGCTATTGAAGCTAGCAAATCTCGTTGATCTTACTGAACCCTATTTGATTGTCTTCTTCAAGAATTCATTGTATCAACCTTCTCCGGAAACGTCATCCATTTCAGCAAGTTAATAAAATTCGCAAAAGAAGCTGTAACGATCAAAAATGAATTATCTCCTGCTTCATGTGGGAAAAAAAGTAACGACGTCAGATTATCGAATTTCAAGCAATTTCCGGATTAGTGCTCATTCTGCAAATAGAAGCAGATGAACAAATTGAACACTAGAAATCCGCAACATAGAATAGAATATAGAAGTTTTCATCAACCTCATAGTTTGAAGTGAGGCTCGTGCTCAGTCCCACAGTAGTAAAGCGAGGTTTCATGGAACGTTCTTCTGATTTGCTCAGAAGATATCTTCATCAAATTAGGTAGAGCTTCGGATCGAATTGGCCCAGGATTTGGGTTATGAGAGCGGACTTTGTGCAGTATTTTAGCTTCGCTATGAGCTTTCAAAAGGGAATTGAGACTGATGAAGTAGATAAGTTTGTGAAGAGTAAAGGGACTGAGATCCTGCTAAATCTACATACATTTCAGGATCCAAATACAATTAGAATAAATCTGGATAATAAGTTCAAAATAGACGAAGCATTTCCTACAGAAGTGATCTAGAACTTCAACTTTTTCGTCCCTAAACAACTTAAAAGATCCGTAAGGACGTGAACTCACCGGATAACGTGAAATAGTACATAAACCATGGCATGACACATAACCCTGTCAACAATTCAGAGACCGCCATCGCCAACAGCACATAGTTTGTTGGTGTGCGCAGATATTTGTGTGATAATACAATTACTATAAATGAATTTGTTGCCAGCGTCAACATAACAATCACTGGCATCACATATCCATAGAGTGGTATCGCCCAGTGCATTGGCACCTGAAAAAGTATGAGATTTATGTCACTCCTTGTCAAAGATCCATGCTCACGATCCATGTAGCAATTGCTTTTTGCTGGCAAAGGGCATGTGACTCAGCGTTGGATTGGATTTGAGCGGTTATTACGAAGGTCCTTCTAGGAACGCTATGCGAAACCCTGGGGAGCTGCAATAATTAGTGCTACATATTTCCACGAGTCTGCTGCTAAAGTATGGATAAAGGACGTGGAAACGGTAAATTGTACAAGTTGCTCAATGAGGCAAGAAGTCTAGTCTGCAAATAGCTAGTGTTTACAGAGGAAAAAAAAAACTAAAGCTCAAACACCACTTAAGCCGCCTTTGGGGTTAGGATTGCCCTCTAACGCCCTCTTCCGGTCTGGACAGCCGAAGATCATACTTTTCTCGTTCAGTAGCGCAGAATATGGGTAGAGTAGAGGTTCAAAGCTTATGTTTTCTTTATTTTTCTTAAGCGTGAATACTATTTGAGTAACCTCAAGTGGATCATAAGACATCTCACAGCCGAACGCTGCCGTCTATCACTCTGATTGCAACTTTTAAGGACATGTGCCAACTCGATACCCGAAAACAATCTCAAAATGACGTCCTTTGATGATTTCCACGGATCATAGACCATCCTCCCTCAGGAAGGTTATGATCAGACCGGAAATCATGCCTTTACTGGTATAGCGCAAAGTACCGGAGTTCCCTGAAGTGTTCGTTCAGTGAAGTAATGTAAATTGTTTAGCAGCTTTTACCTAAGATCTCCTCTCCAAATGAAATAGTCGTTCATTGAAAACGGAAAAACAAGCCAAGATTTTAAGATCTTAGTGCAAAGGCCTATCAACGAATCTTCCCGGAAAAACAAGTTTGGGTCGTGAGTCGAATCCTAAAGGCTTAAATGAATTCACGGGTTCGAATAAACATTACCGACGCTTTCATTTTTGTCCAAAGATAGGACACGTTGAGCCTTATTTTTGAAGGATCACGTTATTTTCGTGGTTTTTGCTGCTTGTCAAGTTGAATGCGCACAGCACAAATCAATTTAATAACGCGTAGAATTCTGGTATCCAGTAAAAACTCGTCATTAAAAACTTTACAACGCAAAAAAGGAGTTCAGAAGCTCGGAACTAATCCTAAGGATTTCGGAGAATCCTGGGGATCTGGCCGAGTATGGAAGAGGTTTGCCTGGAAGATTTGATTCACAAGAAAAAATAGCTAAAACTGAAGTTAATTGGCAAGGACATGCCCAGAATTCCCAAACGTCAGGGATAAGACTCGAGATATTTTGGCAATCAGTTATCCAGTAATAACCCTCCCACAATGCATTGTATCCTGCGATAAACCAAGAACTTCGGACCTCAGAACTAATTCTAAGGACCCAGCAGAGGTTCCGTATCCTCGCAGGTGAAAACTTTCACGCAAATTATTTATTTTAGAAAAAAAAACTGCTGGACTAACTAGCACCTAAATCGACAACGACTTCCAAAATTTTCTCGGATTTGGATCGGTTCTGATAGCTGACAATAACGTTTCAAGAAGATCATTCAGCAGAATAAGTTAAAGAATGAGGAATTTGAATTGCAGGAAATCCTGGATTCCAGCTCTTGGATTGTGGAGAGCCTATTTTCTTCATTGCGCTCATTCGCCTTAAGCCTCCTCCTATGCATTATTTTAAACTAATCATTTCTCAAATTCACTACCCACATCCACAAAGCAATGTAAATATCAAAATTCTTTCCATGAATCTGGAACTATTCTCAGGCACAAGGAAGATGGAAAGAGCTAGGTTAGATCCGAAAATCCATAATAACATCGGGCACTGCACAAACAGCTGGGCTCGCAACCACTTCTTTCAGCGCACATATAAAGTGAGTTTGAAAATAACCATAGTCGGTCGAAAAACCAACACCGATTTTCCTGGATGTAGCGAGTCATCCGGGAAGTATCAAATATTCGCAGCTCATGGCTAATTTGTAGAAGGATATTCAATCAAAACACGTGCTAGCATGTGAAAAAAATTCTCGAGCCTGAGTCATTTCCGCAGATATAGAGAGCGAAAGAAGGGTGTATATAGTGGAAATATGGAGCCACTGCTATCCAGAAATTATTACCTGTGACGGGATGCTCACAATACGACATGAACGATTGTACACGCATGGTGGATGATCCATTCGAGCATATGATGGGTAGGACATTTAGCACGAATTCTAAATAACGAGGTTGCTTCACACAGGATGTAGACAAATACATAGAAACTCCGCAGTGCAAATAAGACGAAGGATTACACGTACTTTAGGCGGTTCTTTGTCCTCGATGAGGAGATGAACACGTTGTGGTCTTCCTCTGATAATCAGTGCCTGGCTTCTGAATGGATTCGTTCGTTATTTTATAGATTCTGGACAGAAATGGGGTTGTCGCACAATTTAGCGAATGGAAGGGATACAAAAAATCTACGCAGAGGTGTGAATGAGGAACGGCAGCATGAAAATAACGATTAACAAAAAAAAAACAGAAAAATGAGAAGTAGGGGATTAAAGGGAGGTGAAAACATGAGCACAGATCTGTACATGGTAATGCGATAAAAGTAACTCAGTTATCAGAAGAGAAAAACGTTAGAACTCGAAAGCTGAACGTGAACAAGAACGAGATTTACTATGTGCACGGAATTCTTATGGAATAAATCCTAACCTCATGACGAAAACCCGCCTATTACTAAGCGCTTACGCTAAAGTGCAAGACTCATCGACGAGTATCCGCTTGAATTAGACTCCGAACTCCCTCCGTCCCCCCAACATCAGCGTCGCCGCGATTACAGCACCCTCAACATGAGTGCAGTGCTTAAACGGGGGGCAACTGTCACTGCTGCAATGCTGAGCTGCTAGCAAGAGCTAGCATGTAACCACAATCCTTACACTGCCGTCCACGCAAATACAACGCAAAAATGACTGCAGAACGTCGCATTGGAAGCTGAAGGCTTGAAGCGATGCTCATGAGATATCAAACAAGGCACGAGACAGTCCTCACATCCAGCCAAAGGATCAACAGGATAAGCATACGCCGGAAAAACAGCTGGCTGCGACGGCTCCACGACAGTGCACGAAATGAAGCCTCCGTTGTGAGGCCGCTGAGAATCAATATGGTGCCGCAGTCGGCGTTCCTCACTAGAAGCCGCAAAACTTACTTCGGCTCCATAGCCTCTCGGTTATGAGCATTCCACGGCGACAGCTGGGAACTTCGACCGGGAAATCAATGAGGTGAGNAGAAATGCCTCAAGCAAACATACATTCACTCTTTCATGTACAAACATCATTGTGGAGTACCAGTGACGAGACTCACGAACGTATCCAGAAAGCTTCTACACTTTCCAGAGTGGACGACAAAGTATGACTTAGTTTGCTATATTTACAATTATCAGTCGTCCCTGGCCGATGGGACAAAATTTACCAAATTTCCGGGGAGAACTCGCAGGTTTCACAAGATAACTGGCATGAAACTACCCGAGAACGCTCCTGAATGTCCTCTCCATAAATGAATGTGGTGCTTGAAGGTGGAAGTGCAGGGTGTAAAAATACCCGGGGCACTAGGTGAAAGGTGAGGACCTGTGGATAACAAAAGTCTTTAGGGACCTCATAACGGTTCACAACCTCATGAAGTGGAATTCCCAAACTAGTAATATAAACAGGAAAAGATACAAGAGCATGATTAAACGATGTTTTGTCAATATTGGACGAAAATTGACAAAAACTACTTGTGATCTCTAAAGCATGCAGCCAGAAGTGAGCTAAAATTTAATAAAGTTTTCATGGATCGTTATCCCGCAAAGGTAGCTGACTCAACCAAAGATTGAAGTTGTCCTAAACGTGAGCTGAACCTGACTTGAACGTTATTAGGGTCGGGTTCGGACTACTTAATTGAACTAAACTAAGTTTACCAGAAGTTTTAAAAGTTCAGGGATGCCTATATAGGTGCAAGAATGCGCAAGATCTTTTTTTTGCAAATTAAGTTTTGAATACCAAAATTGGATCACTCTGAGTCTGGATGCATTATTGAGATTACCCAGGGTAATCGTGTCAGCGCAAGTGGTAACAATGGCGAAATTTGGTGGCGCTGGCGCTTCTACCCTGGGTAATCTCAGTGATGCATGCGGCCACTGGGACATACCAGCATAAGGTGCTCGAAGCTAGACATTTGACGCCACTGACTCGATTCATCTCAGGAAAAATCACTGTTTGAATGAATCGAATTTCAACTTAGTGTTAATATCGGATATTAGGATAACTTAATATCGGATATTAGGATAACTCTACAGGTTTTGTGTATTCATCATATCGATTATCCGAAAAAGAAAGGAAATTCGAATTGTTCGATTTACTCGATGTCGAAATTATGATATCGAGTCGAACGTCAACTAGAAGCCAATGCGAACAGGAAGTGAGGCCCCGATCTCTCAGAAATGATTACCTTTCTCGCTGGAAGTTAATATTCCACGCATGCTCTCTGCTTACTTTATAAAAAACTCATCACAAAATATATACTTATTCACTAGAATAAGTTTCTGAAAACCCCTGTCGGAAACTCACGGAAAATTTGCAGATGTACTCATGACAAACACCGGAAAACGGATAATAACCTCATCAATGATGGTGACAGGTCAGTTATGTACATTGATGCACTGCTGCGAAACTGGTTCTGTTACGTACATATTGGTTATGAAACTTGTAATTTCACACTCATTTGAGGTCTAAATGGGCAAAAGAGGAACCTCTGCCTAGTCCGTACGAAAATATCACGAATACGGTCCTGACTTCATTAGGAATTCACATGGTGGATGCAGTTTTCTCTTGTTGCTAACCGATCATGGTTCTCACAGCTGTGTCGCCCAGCAAAATAACCCGTTTTTCGCATAAGTTAATGCAACAAATGCAGTCAGTGGCATAAATATACGATTGCAAGCGACCATGCACGAAAAAACACCCAGCTTCCATGTCGAAACAAGGGTTACCTCGGAAAGAGCACAATTCGATAGTGATAACTGGTGATGGAACGTCTTGATACGATGAGACATCATTATGGATATTGAAGGGGATAGCTAAATGTTATCAGACAGGAAGAGATGACGGGGGGAATTTCGCTCGAAAACACTTTTCTGGATAAACATCACAGATTACGAGAACACGAGCACGATTATAGTGCTAAGGACCTCAGATTTACCTGGAAAAACAGTTCTTCACGCCAGAGTATGGCTTGTTCAAGGACCATAAAGTAGGATGAACGGGTGTGGCTTTATGACTTGTAAAAACGGAGGCTCTAGACATGGGATTAGCCGAACTATGGCCATATTGTATATTGCTGCTCAAACAATAAAAGGCTATTTCAGGGCATTTCTGGGCAAGAGAGTGTTTTCAGAGGCAGAAGTGGACAATTTAATGCGGAAGGGCAAATTGTTATTTCAAAAACTTCAACTAAAAAAGTATTCCGAATCCCTACAATCTAACCAATTCGCTGTTTGATCTTTATAAGAGAATTAACTAGATTATAGGGAATCATTTTTTATTCTTCATAAATGTCAAGAACAAAGCGAAGCAAAACTGAGCAAGCATATTATCGAGACAAGCACGTTCAAAACCTCCATAATTGAACCCTTGATAAATAATTGCAGTTAAACTGCCGACCTTTACTCTCTAACCGCAGCCAACAATGCATTGTGCTGCAAAATACTCAAGTATTTATGCAGTAAACTGCAAATTTCTCCACATGTCTGCAAATGAACGAACGAAATGCGGAAGCTCTGGAGAAGGATGCCACTTGTTCACCGCCGAAAAATCATGATTGCTTATGAGGTTGGAAAGCAGTCATGTGACATGAAGTACACAATGGAAAACAACATAACAACAACACCGAAAACGCGGAAACGACCGCGAATATGCACATGCATGAATTTGCGTCTCACTACCGTGTTATTCCATGAAGAAGATCTCTTCATTAGGTTAATTATGGCTAATGTAGGTCGTAGACTGATTTGTTGTGGATGACTATCCTTAAGAACAGCTACGGGCACTACTAATTGATTAGAGAATAGAAATTATTGTGATAGATTAGGTGAAATTACAAGTAAGTCGTTTCGCCTCTATCCTTATACGGAAAATAGTTACATAAGTAAAGCCACTCCAGGTACAGTCCTTCTCAAAAAGATAGACGGATTGCGCGTGCGGTTTCTTAGTGTTGCGACTGCACCATCGCGGTGGGACCTACTCCACCCTCTCACTTGGAGCATGCTCTCTCCGCATCCCTCATTCAGGTCCCGCCACGATGGTGCAGACGCGCAATCAGTCTATCTTTTTGAGAAGGACTGTATGTACAGTGCCGGTGCCGTATATAATATTCTGCCCGTATGAAATTCTGCTCACTATGCGCAACTCTCCGCACACGACGCACTATTTACGCTTGCGAAACCTAGCTTATTCTGGGAAAATTTTCACCGGCAAACAGGTACTCATGTGAACCTCCACCTATGGATGCAGCGCTTTATCGTTTTCCTCAAGTTATCAACTTTCTTCGTCAGTTACACCATTTTTCTATTCTTTAAAAAAAATGAGGCTGATTTTAATACTTTTCCTTTCTTTTTTGGGGTTATGGAACTCAGTTACGTGCTTATATGACAAACAGACGCCAGTAGGTGGTTTCCCATACGTCGGTAGGAGTTCACATGCCGGGCATAATTTTACGAGTGTAATATTCTGTCTGGCAGAGTATTATACGGCCAGAATATCATATACTGCACCGGCCAAAATTATATAGCCTTTTCAACTTTCCTCCATAAGGTTTTTTTAACGTAGATCTTGACTTAACGTGAAGCCTTGACGTTCAAATTTTTATGATAGTTGTAGAGACTCAAAATTCGTTAAAGTTAAAAATTTGAACTCTAAAGTTTACGTTAAGACGAGCTTTGCGTTAACAGAGGTTATGGAGGAAAGTTGAAAAAGGTATATAATTTTGGCCGGCACTGTATTTACATTTTACTATTTCATGGAGGGCATGCAGCATAAAAAGCATGGCCTTAAGAGCTTTATCTATTCCATTCAGTGGGGGATTCCGTGAACGCTCCCAGGAAGTTCGTGACTTACCCGCCATGGTGAGGTGAACAGGTTCTCCGGATGCTCATTCTCGGCTTGTCCAACAGGACTAAATTAATTAATTAATTAATTTGTTTATTTATTTATTTATTTATCTGATACACCGATAGTATAATATAATCAGAGCGCCAAAGGTAACGGAGTTAGAGCAAACGAAACCTTTCACAAAAATTCTCAAACAACATAATATGATTGAGTTTTTGTCTCGCACGCAAGTGCACAAGTGCTGACCAAAACCTTGTTAGCAAGTAGTAATTCTTTATCCGCACCAGTTGGCCACGTGCCCAAGAGCCAATAAGGCTCACTGGAATATGACGGAACTTCGGAGCGCAGGTATATCAACTGAAACCCCTGAGGAACCGCCATACCGGATAGCTGAAATGAAATATAGTCTGTTTCAAACACGACGATACTTGAGTAGTCGTGCATATTGTCTGATTTTCTCCCCACCCCCTCTCATGTCCACAAACTTTCTCGCTCTCTTCTTCTCTGCGAGGTTTCTCCAACTATCTTCCCCACAGAACTATAACTGAGGGTTGTAGGTCACTATGAGTGGTTACTTCCTGCTCTTCAGTGCCAACTCGCCCTCACTCACATTCGTATACGTGCAGTATGGTGAAATCGCGCGCAAATGAGTACGAGTCGAAAATGGAAGGCGGGGACAGGTTTTGAATGGACCAATCGCGTAGACTTGACACGCCCCTTTTTGCCTCATCATGACCCACACCCATAACTGAGATTTTTGCTTAGAAAATAATTAGAAAAAAAAAACTAAAATTACCTGCATAAGTAAATTTACCCTTAGAAATGGATTGCTTTCATTTTTAGATAGGTGTCACTGAGTAGGAATGGTGTTTGAACTAAATTTTTTGGCAAAATGCTGCCTTGATGGGTAGATTTGCCTGGATTGGAATTTTTGCCCGACAAAATTGGTATACTCTATACGAGTAATATGTCGCATCCACCGTTGATTAGCAGTTGCCGGGATCACACGATAAATTTCATTTCGCTCCAGAAACTCACCCACTCTCCATGAACGGGAGCCTTGCAACCTTCCCAGGAAAAACCATGGATTCTGCTACAAATGCTACAAGTGCAGAGGAAGATGTTTACGAAGGAATACGTACTTATACGTGTGGCACTGAAATAACAGACCTTTAACTATTTCTGTAAGACGCCCTGCATACGTCTACGCTTCTACTGTGGAACCTCTGTTTCCAGGTAGAACATTAGAGCTGAAGAATGAATAAACAAAATTTCTGCAGTAACTACATCTTAGAACGTCTTCGCAGAACTTACAAATATATCGTTGGAATTACAGCTTGCAGAGGAGACGTTGTTCTACCGTACTTAGCAAGTATTTCTGAGTATTATATAATTCACGAAGGCTTATGTTTACCATGTGTTTTAAGCAGAAACGTTCGTACTTATTCTTATAAGATGAATGTACTAGTATAAATGTGAGAAACACGAGGTTTTCCGGGCATATAGCATTGTTCAACCAGTGCCTGGGAAGATTTTCAATGTTGCGTTCATAGGAGCAAAGAATATGGAGGTATAAGCTCTCCACGTTGCCCAAGCAGCCCTTGAGCCCAACGATTGGAGGTGGAAAATGTGGAGTATCCAGTGAAAACTTGAATATTCCAGAAGAAAAGCACCAAGGAAGTGAACTGGCCTTTTAGCATTAGCGTTCCTTGCAAAAGTTCGAGCAGTAAAGGGCGGAGACGTCACAACTGACGCTTCCCATCAGAGAGTGAATAGTCCAAATCTTTGAAAAAAAAACAATGACTACGGTAGTTAAGGGCTACCATACTTTGGTAATTGAAGGTAGAAATGAGGAAGTTTTTTTTTCTTTCTTTTTTCTTTGCAATGGAGAAAACAGCATTAATGCCTCAAGTCCTTAACGTTCTCTACACATTATTCATCTGTTACATTTGAAGAGTTGCATCCACATTTGTTTAGTTTTAGATGGGTAATATACACATTACTGTGCCATTTTTCCTAGTCCTTTTTACATTTTCTTAGCCCAGGGATAAGATAAATGTTTTTGAAGGTTGTTATGCAGGTAGAAAGAAAAAAAAAGCACAACGTTTCCCAAGCACTCTGTTGGAGCGATTCAGAGGTGTTGCCACTCCTCCTCATAAAATTATTATACCTTGTACAGAATAATTAAGTCATTTTGAAAAATTATCCAGGAAAAGATCCGGATATCCGACTACTCGAGAAGGAGCCAGTCCTACAGTCATTCTTTCCATTCGTCCAGTGCAGTATTTTCTATCTTGCTCGCACATTCAAATGTCGGACTTTTCGATTCGAAACTTAAAAATTTTAATTCGAATTAATATAATACTTTATTTAGTCCTTACTTAGTCTGTAACATACTTTGGACCGAATCAAAATCGAATAATTCTGTTTCTTTAATAATATTTTAGGAAACAATTCAAACATCTAGATATTCGAAAATGAGAGAACCCCATTGCTCTTTTTTTTTCTTTATTGCAGCATTGTACTGGTCTCCCATATTGGGACATTCGAATTTTCGGTTCATTCGAAAGCACATATTTTTGCTTCCGAATACCGAAAATTTCGAATAAATGGAAAATTCCAATGTTCTAAGATTAGAGAGCAGTGTGGCGCTGTACGAAAGAGAAGAAGAGTTTTGGGGCTTTCTCATTATCGAGTATCTCTAGGTTTAAATTTTTTCCCGAATTGTTATTAAAGTTACAAAATTATTCAATTTTTATCCGGTCCGAAGTATAGTCTGCACTCATAGGGACTGTCCTTGTAAGTATAGGAATACTTTATGCTATCCACCTTCCAGACGTTACCTGACCAATTCTTTTCCAATTTTTTGAATGTCCTTAGTCTTTAGCGCCCTGAATAGCACCTTAATAAGCATTTACGCCAACTAGGACTTAACAGCCTATTCAAAACTCCAGTAATTGGTGCTGTTGTCGCCCCAAACACAAAGCTCCTGATTACAGAATGAAACAATGTGAGTGGACAACAGGTCGGACACCACAAAATGAATATCAACTGATGTAATTCAACGAAAAAGTTAAATATAACACAGGTGACTTGCAAGTCCTTTTGAAAAAGCAGCTATGAATTAGGAATTTAATCGGATGCAGGGTTTCAAGCGCTTGCATGGAAAAAGATAATTGATTTCACATGTTCTATTCTGTTTTCAACATTTCTGTTTTTATCAATACACTCCTGTCTCTGAGCATCATTTTCAGCTGATCATTCTTGGTTTTCTAAGGCTCTCCGTTGATAGTTTTATTTCGCCTAGCTTTCGGCACTTAATGCCTTCGCCAGATCTTAATTTCTATTTTTCTAACAGCATATATTTCTATTTATAATTTGTTAAACATTTGCAATGAAGGTCCCTTTCTCAAGAAAGATATAAAAGTAGATAAAGATAGAGTACTGAAAAAGTTATCAATAGGAATTTCGGAATTTAACTCGAACAATCCTCTTAATATGGATCTTTATTTCTGTGTCAAACAGTTTGTTATTTGAGCACCTTTATTTGGCCGACTTTCCTACTATAAGTCCTTTTGCAGAGGTCTGAAAGTGGTTCAAGGTATTAATATTTATCCAACAGTGGCGGACGCAGAA
>JARK01001337.1:1347556-1367184 GCA_000688135.1 Ancylostoma ceylanicum | reverse complement strand
CACTGTTATCCAACTAATATATTATTCATTATTTGTTATTAATCCTCTTAATTTCATGTCAATCTGTTCATGAAAGTAAGAGAAAAGAAGATGAGAGACGATAGGAAGACAGGCTCTTTACATACTCCTAATTTACAGCAATTGGAAAAAAATGGCATGTTTTGAATGTACGGCAATGAAAATATGTCCTCCTTGTATTACATTCCATTACATTACATTATACATTATTTTCACGTACTGTTTATTCCTTAGAACCTTCCTTCACTACTGATGAGTTCCGGGGAAGGTCCTATTCATTATTTTTTCCTCAGCATCTAGTGGAAGGAACCGAACGAAGATTAGGAACTTTCTGTTTTTGATTATTCGTAATTAGCGCCACCATTTCAATAGTAATTAGGCACTGAGGTGAACAATTATGAGGTCAATCGCGAGTTGTTCGTTTTCAAGGAAAGCAATCGTCACAGAATTCGACTATTGTAATTGGGACGTAGACCATGTAAAAAGAGCTATTGTGTAATCATAAGCATCTATAAATCTCTATAATTTTCTCTAATTCTCATAATTTCCACTTCTCTGCGTTATGTACCATGAAAATTACTTAATACTTGTAAGCATCTATAAATCTCTATAATTTTCTATAATTTCCATGATTCTCATTTCTCAGCGTGAAATTCTTTGTAAGTTACTTAATTGTCCGTTGCCTAATGT
Organism: Ancylostoma ceylanicum; assembly: GCA_000688135.1. Classification (NCBI taxonomy): domain Eukaryota; kingdom Metazoa; phylum Nematoda; class Chromadorea; order Rhabditida; family Ancylostomatidae; genus Ancylostoma; species Ancylostoma ceylanicum. Next base: position 1,366,476 of record JARK01001337.1, on the reverse strand, counting down.
CATCTGGATTAAGAAAAGAAGTGAGCACTAAGAATGGAGGCACCTTTTTTCTCACCATAACAGCGAAAGCTTCGGAACAAAAAGAAGGAGGATTTGATTTCTCTCGGGATGAGAGGAGAATGAGACTTACTGTTTCGCTGGAAATGTATTTCGTTTAACCTTATTAGTGATTAAACAAGTGAGTAACCAACAGTTCTTGTGTTATCCTGTCTTTATGAGAATTATTATTCTTGTTTAATCTCGCTCATTTGATGTGTGGATTGTTCGGATAAGAAATAATCACCTATTATCAAATAGAATCCAGGTTCTATTACTTGGGAAACCAATACGAAGGGCAATGACTAGAATAGAATCCAAAGCGGAGGAAAATGGAGTATAACACCTGGCATGAAAGCCGGAAAACACTCAAAGGGTTCACCTTTCCCATCTTTTTGGTATGAATTTCACTTTGTAAATGAGAAGTACTCGTAACATATTTATGAATATTCAGAATCATACTCAAAAAATAGCATTGAAGCCGCTGTCAGAAATCCGCAAAATTAAGCCCTTTAGCATTACCTCGCTGACTCCAACAAGTTTATGAATATATGAAAAATTCCCAAAAACACTGAATAAATTCATAATTCGATCCAATTTCATAAAGGGGACAAGTGTTCGTGTTTTCCCGATTTCTATCAGAATTAATGGTTTTTAGACAAGCCTTTCTGGACACCTGTGACCCGTATTAGTCCACAGAGCTTGACTTTCCTGACCTGGATCAGCTGGTTTAACGTATAGATTTTGAAACGCTGATTGCAAAGTTATATAACTATTTTGGAACTGCTTTTCATATAATAGGTTTGCAGCAAAGACACAATAAAGACGCTCTTTTCACTCATTTCCGTCTTTTTCGCAAAGTCAACCGACGCTATGTATTTTATCTTGGCGTTGGATTCCATGCTTTTTCTAAATTTGTTACAAGTATTTTCGCACGGTTCGTGGATGTTAATGAGAATGGTGTAGGTTCGCAGGCTTGAAAGCTTACATAACTCGTAGCTGTCGGGATCCTTGTATGGGCTTATATAATAAAAAGGCTAAATCCATGGCGATGAGGTAGCCTGATAGTTTTGCTTTAGCATGACCTGACCTCTCCTACACGAAAAAGGTTAATAAAGCGGCAGTTACTATGAGTTTCGGTGGCAAAGTAAATTTAAAGTGAGGAGTGGCTATGACACGCTAATTGTTGAAGCGAAAATAGTTGAAATGAAATGCAGCAAATATAAATCGAATTCGATTGAATAAAATTCCATTGAAATTGGCTAAACAGAGCAAAGCGCAGAAGAGCGGAGGTGGCGCCAACTGCTTTCAAATCCATTGGTGTTTATGTGGCCTTATGGTACGGTTCATACAATTAGAGCTGTCTTAGCAAATAGAGCAGTACTTCATTGCTAAAACTTTAATATTGTTTCCTAAGCACATGCGCATGGATGCAAAGAGTACATCCCGATAGATGAACAGAAGAGCAAACCTGGACGTCCTCATAATTGATCTGCAAAACGTGAGGAAGAGAAAGTTGGGAAAACTAATGCTTGCTATGTACATATTGACAATTCACTTGTGGACATATTCCTGATGATATTTCTGATTCCAAGACTTTCTGCACTGGTAGCGGCGCAGGCTCGGAAAAAGGCAGCTCGGCCTTCTCCAAAGTTTTGAAAAGAGCAGAGGTTTCTAGAACGCGTTCAAAAGGCTTCGACTGTACTGTAGAATAAAGGAAGCAGCACAAAGGTTTCCAGGATATATGTATGTAGGATCGCGATAACTCAATGTTTATCCTCAGTTTTGCTGCAGAGAAGTATGATTACTTTACAAGGCATTTTAATCACACTATAAATCCAAAATTAGGATGCCATACTTACAAAGAGCAAAATATAATAACAAATTACTGACAAAAAGCAGCTGTGAAATCTGTCACAACTAAGAGAAAACACCGTTGTATTGATATTTCCGCCTTTGTGCGCAAAAATTCTGACCACTGCTAAAAGAGAAATTCCAGCAATCTCAATGACAGCCTCTCCCTTCCTGAATTTTTCAGAGGGTCTTCTCTGTCCCTTTTCTCTGAGAGTTGTAGAGGGTTATACCTGTAAATGGTGGCGCGACCGATGGTCGGTCGTCTGCAAATGGTCGGTGCAACGGATTATCAAATCACAGAGCCAGTACGATCCGCCCATTCCAGGTAAAACGTCCTACACCCGAGGAGGAAGCTCTTATAACTTAAGTTTGTGCAATATATGGCGTATTGTGCTGACTTCAGCTATATTTATCCCTGAAAATGGGTGTTCGCCGTAGTGTCAACAGAAAGATTATAATTTTCTTTCGCCTGCCACTTAGAAATGCTTTTTTTTTGAAATTCGTTTATGCATTCATTTATTTATGTATCAAGCATGCTAAGGTATAGACAAAAAGGCACAGCCAAGAAAAAGTAGACATAGAGCATAGTCCTAATATGAGTGTGAAAATTGTATGGATAGTTTGTATAAATGAAATAATGAATGAAAATTGTAATTTAACAAATTTCAAAGCTTATTTTTGTGTGCACTTTATGGAACAAACGTTATATGATGGTCTTCAAAATGGAATAAGAACACAAAAATCGTCAAGAATCCATCCGTTATCCGCTAACAGAAGGAGGAAGAAGCTCGCTCGGAAATTCCATGACCGATGCGAGGGCGATGTCGGTTTGCTAACGACGTTAGCAACACTCATTCCCTACGGCGACGACGGCAAGCGTCTTCCCAAAAGAGTAACTTGATTTCCTCTTACTAAACATACGCTGTTACATTAGCTAAAAGTGAATGATGCAGCGTACTTGTACGCAGATACTACGCAAGTTTGCCTGTTCTTTCCGCACAATTTCGCTAATTAGGATGTTCCGTCAGACTTCGCAGAAGTCTATGACCATGTGCACTTGAATAATTAACTTAATAACAATCCACTTTACACGCTTTTCCGTTCTACGGCTGGGTGTATGCGTACTTCTTGAGACTCGTACGTATTGATGGGCGTAAATTGGCATTGTCAGAATATTCTCAGGAAGTCTGGTGACAAAGAAATAGAAGAGGGGATTCGTCTGAGTTTGAAAGCACTAACGCCATTTCTGGTGTTCCTTGTCACCCAATGCGGAATTGGCGATGGAAAAAATAGGGAAGAAACTTCTGGAAGATTATTAAGCTGGACCGAACTACGGCTAAGTTACAATGTAACAACCAGTGGGGCCCTGGATCATTGAGATTACCGATTGTAAACTTGTTAACATCTCACAAATTTACCCCATCGCTATTGTGAGGGTTAACACATTAACCCTAGGTAATCTCAGTGATGCATTCAGGCCCTCATTGCTCAAGCTCTTCTCCATATCACTTTAGAAGTAGGAAAGACCTTGAATATGCTGTTCAACCACCATGAATCAGTACTGAATGGTAACGAACAGGAGCAAAACCACCAGGAGAGGTTCCCCATCGCTTTTCTGCAAGCCGACTTCTTAAGCTTTGATGTATGACTGAGATTTGCCAGAGTTAATGTGTTGATACCCATGCTAGCGATGGGTAAAATAGAGCGGTAATAGCACGCTCAGCGTGGGTAATCTCAGTAATGCATGTGGGCTTTGAAAGTACATATGTACAACTAATTTTAGCCTAATTTTGCCTCCAAATTTATCCAGCTCTGAAAAGTTACGCAAACTTTGTCAATAAGCAGGGGAACCAAACCAGGTTTAAATAAGTTGTAGCCGCTTTAGGTCAGATTCAGTGACATTAATTCAGGTAAGTTGTGGTAAACACTTACCGGCAGGATAAAACTTCGGCAGCAAATTTGGCACTGTTGGATAAACTGGCATCCAACCTCGGTCAAGCAGGTTCAATGCAGAACCAGATGGGAATTGGAAGTTGAGGAAAATCTATGAAGGCGAGAGAAAAGAGAAAGGAAGAGAAGAGGAAACCGTCTTCAACCGAAACACTGACAGATCCTGCAATACCGTCTCCTCCTTTAGTTGCTAATTACACTCACTCCCAAAGAAATACAGAATAAATCAGGTAATCGAATCACTGTATTAGAAACCGATTCGTGCATCCCTATATTCGAAGAAAAACCCTCAAGGCCTTTAAAACCATCCCTGCAAGGCTGCACCGCTCTGTTTTCCCGAACATAGGAATTCGATACCTTCAGTGTAATCATCAAGGCATTTACATTAGTAGGAACTGTTTGTATGTTGGTTGGTTGGTACTACACACTGTTGGAAAAGTGCGAATTGTTCGAAATATTTGACAAAGTTTCACAAGATTTTTTCCTTAGGACCGAGTAATGACTTAGATATGTACATAAAAACTAGAAATCTCGACTTCAAATGAGTTGAAATCTCAGATTTTTGGAAGAGGAGGAGAAATCATTCCTTGGGGAATTATAAGAAGAGCTCAAAGGCATTCTGTTTCTTCGAACATTCAAATTTTTTGGATCGAGTTCTGAATTAATAATTAAATTAAATGAATTATTCGATTTTCATTCGGCCCTAAGTATTGTCGACATTGTCGTTTTACTTGACCTGGAGGGTGCCAGCAGTTGGTTCTCGGTTTTCAGGAAGGTGTCGAAAAGTACAACACGTCCACGATGGTACACCAAGTTACGATTTACTACTTACCGTTACAGTATATGTACATACATGATAAATGTATCCTTTTTTTCTACAGACATGTATTCGTATTAGTATGTACCATGGATGGAGTGATTTCTTTGTAAAAATGCCGAAGAAATTATCCGGACTAAAAAAGAGGGACGTAAGCAAAGCAAAAAGTGCAACGCCCATAAGAAATGCGTCACTAAGAAACCGAAGCTACTCCCAGAGTGTCGGATTTCATAGTAGACTCTGTTAGCGACAACTCATAAAAAGAATCCCGATAGCAACAATTGTCACATGGGATGACTAATACTTAATCCTAGAAGAATGCGTGACCAGGAAACACAGTGATCGAGGAGTGATCCTTACAGGACCTCGGAAGAGATAAATTTTACTTCATGGTTTAATTGCGGAAGGGACATATGCGTGATGTTATTTTGGAGGAAAAGAGGCAAAGAAATCCGAGTGCTATGACAAGGTGAGGACGTGAGGCACGTCAATCCTCCCATATTGCTAAACTACCAAAAATCTGAAGAGAAACGAGGATTTATAAAAGAATTAAACTCACCGTTATGCACTGTAACCACCTTGGAATACAAAAGTTCGTCTACCAGGTATAAAGAGTGATGACCAGATTTAAGAATTCACGAGATCCAGGAACAACTTTGAGCTAAAAAGAAGCAAATCTAGGGCAGGCCACCACTTTTCGGGAATGTCCAAACCAGAGTTCGGCACGAGCTTAGCTCGAGCGAAAAAAGTTACGAAGTCCCCTTTGATATGTGAAAAATCTACGAACTCCCCTTTGAAGAAGAATAACAAGCCAGCATCGATCGATCTTCAGCAGGATGATGTAGCTAACGTGTTAGTGGTGGGGAAGCACCTCTAAACACGTTAAGAAGCGCTCACGAAATTTTTTTCCGAGAATATTGTGGAAAATCATGAAAAATAGAGAAGCTCTGATAGAATCTTTTCATCGAAACGAAAGAGGAAGTGGTGCTGTATCCAACCATGTGAATAAAATTGGAAATAATTGATTTTGGGAAAAGATATTAAAGGAAGTTGAACAGAACTGGTGCAGATGAACATTGTTAAGGGTTGTATTTTCGCTGTAGCTAAACGAACTAGGCCATTTTGCTATTCATTCGAACGAGAAGCCTGTCCTCTAGCTAACCGCTCTGGTACAATTGGAAATAATTGATTTTGAAGAAAGTTATTTGATGAAAATTCTCTGGACCGGTGTTGAACCCTAAATTTTAGGGTAAATTTAGGGTTCAGAGGATTCTTGAGCAATATCTCCTCTCAAAATCAATTAAATCCAATTTCCTCTGGCAGTTGGCAGAACAGTAGCACCTTCAATCTTACTACAAAGTTTGAGCAGGATCCGTTCAGTACCGGCGGAGCTGTGGGTACTGCTAGGTACTTTTTCAGCTGCAACTCCTACCAAAATCAACTGATTCCAATTCTTTTTCAGATTTGTGTAGAACTTAGTTAATTGCAGCTATATGCCTGTTTACCGAAAGATCCGTGCAGAACCTGTCCTGCCACAAGCGCTGACAGCAGTGCTGTTGGCGGAATTTCCGCATATTAACCTCACAAACTTTTGTCAAAATCAATTAAATCCAATTTCCTCTGGCAGTTGGCAGAATAGTAGTACCTTCAATCTTACTACAAAGTTTGAGCAGGATCCGTCCAGTACCGGCGGAGCTGTGGGTACTGCTAGGTACTTTTTTAGCTGCAACTCCTACCAAAATTGATCAATTGATTCCAATCAATTGATTCCAATTATTTTTCGGATTTGTGTAGAACTCATCGTTAGCTAATTTATCGTTAGTTATATCTAACGAGTGGATGATTATTAGACCGTTCGCAGAGGAGTGAATGGTTATCTAACCAATGTGCAGGTCCCAGGTACGAAGTCCGCTTTGCTCACCTCACCTTCTACGAAGTCCCGCTTGCCTTGAGTCAAGCTCCTGCCGAAGTGTGGTCCAAACGCATGAGAAGGAAACAGATGGCTAGGGTGTTGAAGTAGAGTACCTTTGTCCAAGAAGCTAGCCACCTCAGACAAGAAGGTCTTGGACGTGAACGTCGACTAATCCCGCCACATGATTCTAGTGATGTAAGCGTTAAGCTCAAAAGTACAAGAGAAATCCAGAGAAAAATGTGTTAAACCTTACACGTGCCTGGAATAATAGAGAAGTTTTGGGCCAGACTTCAAAACCTTGAATATCCCCACTCTATTGAATCACAGTATGCTTGAAACGGGAAGAGAAGAAGGAGGTACAAATTCACTTTCACGGGAAACGCAAACATACGTCTGTTGCTTGTCCCAGTATTAATGAAAATGAAATGGGTCCCGAGTAGATTTGTCGCGTCCACATCCAAAAACATATAGGTCATACGAAAAAAGTGCACGTTCTCATAAATAGTATGCCTACTTTTCGCTGCCAATTCATTTAATGCTGAGCCATAAAAGGAAAAACCCGAGTGAACGGGCATAAAAACGCCCTACTGTTCACTAAATATTCACTGAAGAATTGTTGTAGAGTACATTTTTAAGTGAAATGAGCGTACGTACTCATACAAATTGCCTCCGAATTGTTGAGGTCGGATAAAGTAATTTGCAATCGAAATGGCAAGGACAGGAATCCATAACAGTAATGATGAGCTGACGATTTCGTTGTACGTATCCGAGAAGCCTAGGATTCGACACGATAATTTCCAAAGCATTTCAGGCACTCTCTGGCTGAATTGAGGCGTAATTTTGGCGGAGTTGCGAGCAAAGAGTGTTGTTGAAAACCTCAAAGAGCATGGAGCGACAAGAATGGGAAGGAGGCTGGCAAGTCAAAAGGTTTTTTTCCTAAACATTTGACTTTTGCTGGAAGTTTCAGGATGTATTGGCAGGGTGGCATACCAATATTCATTCAAGTTTTGTAGGAAGGTGGGATTTATGAACGCTCCTGGATAGAATGTGAGCTTTCCGTGCTTTCAGAGTGGGGAAACGCTGAGCAAAACGTGATATATTCTTGCCATTTGTAAAGATGTTGTTCTCTTTTCTAAGTGGTTTTTTGCGGGAATAAGTTGAACATCCTTAGATGGCATTAGGGTGACCATTAATTGGTGGATGTAAGTGCCAAGGTGTACTCTTTGTTTGATTGTTTTTAAGTTCTGATACAATACTATCACAGGAAATAATTGGTTTCACTAGTTTTTTTTAAGGTGCAACAACCTGGTCAATAAATAAATAAGTAAACAAATAAATAAATAAACCTCAATCATGAACCTAGTGGTTTGTACTAGTTCGTCTTCAATTGCATATTTTAGTTTTTTTTTGTTTTTGAATTCCGAATTCATTTTCAAATTCTATTTTCTAAGTTAAGCTTTTCAGTATTGGAGCAGAAATTCTTCATAGTTTTATCTTTCTATTCAAATCCAGAAAATGAGTCGGTCCCCAACTCCTTCTAACCCTCCCCCTTGGCTGAGCATCTTTGGTTCCAACTCTTCTTATTACCCCTAGGATAAATCGCCGAAACTCCCTAGGCTAAATCGTCAAAACTAACTGCTATGAATATGGACGAATTTTGACTATTTTTACCTGGATAAAGTCGTTCATTCTGGAGGGTAAGATTATCCAGGGAAGGTCACGCATCCAGCGATAGGACAAACTTTTTTCTGGCGTATTTTCAACGTGATTATGAGAATTCACGAGATCCTGGAAGCCGATAACGAATCCAGGGCAGGCCACCACGTTTCGGGATTGTCTAAACGCACTAGAAAGAAACAGATGGAGTGGAGTGAGTAGAAACCATGTTTTAAGCAGTAAAAGATTTTTTTACATCTGCTATGGCGATAACGTGCATGACGTTTTGGAAATTTGAGGTTTTTGAGAAAAAAATAAAAAGATAATAAGGATGAATAAAAGAATTGAAAATAGTCAGGAAGCTAAAATCAGGAAGCTGGACACTTTTAGCAGAGTTTCTGAGCTGGAACATTTTCAAAAGAGGCTTTTTTTATTTGTGACGGCGCACTGTAAAAAGAAAATCCTAGAACGAAGTAGCACGGATGGCGCTCTGAGCCCTGAGCACTCTTTATATAGATTCTCTATAAACACTTCAATTACAGAAACCCCACGAAGTGTCCTCACGTCACTTCATCATTTTGTTTCCCAAAATGTCGTGGAGTCCTCCTAAGAACCACAGAAATGCCCTAAAGGATAACATTTAAATGGTCTTCTGAAAGCCTAGAACAACACTTCATCTACCGAGAATTCATCTTTCCAGTACTATGAACTGTTTGTGGCGTGTATACTAGAGATTTTTCAAAGAGCTTCATTGTTCTCCGAAAACAATTTCGCGTTCAACGATCCACTTCGACAAGAAGGAATCTCGGAACATGAGAGGTTCTTCAAAATTTTTCATTCTTCCCATCGAATCTTCCGCCTTGCCAAGCTTTCGTGGATAAGGACCAAACACCAAAACAGAAGTTCTTCATTACTGTAGCATGCTGTCCTGCGAGGAGTGCAATCCTCACAAGGGACCAGTTTACTTCCTCATGAATAGCCGAGGTCTGGCTCTGGATAAACAACGTTAAAGTGGACTTCAAGGATTCGGAGGCCGGAGTGCCAGAGATGTGAAATAGTGTTAATCCAAATTATCAGCGACAAAGTGCGTGGAGGTTCGACGGTCAGGAAGTTGCGGAATGAGTTCCTTGTGTTTCAGCTGATATTATGGAAATGAAGAGACGACCCTGAAAGTTTCAAAGGCTCAGAGAGGAATGGGAAGAATAGGAAACGGTAAAGGACGGAAAGTTGGAAACGGTAGCCACAATGTTGTCCTTCTTCCTGGCTCTTCCTGGTACTGATCGTTGATGCGCGAGGCAGATGCTACGATGTTCTAATAGCAAATGCTTGACAAGATCGCACAATGCGTAAATAGCGAAAGAAGCAGAAATTAATGAATACGTAACACTCGAACGTAAAATGACGCCGTGAAGATGGTGAGAAGTCGAACTCCGCTGAGCCTCACCCTCATCCGACGTCAGCATCGCACATGACAGCATCTCCGCCAGCAGGAGGAACATCAATTTAACCCCGCATATACCACTACGAGATACAACAATTACTGAACATAATAGTGGACAGCAAAGTACATGTGAAAGAACGCGGTGAATCCACGACTAATTACAGGCGAGCGACGACCTTTTGCAGCTGGTACTACACGAGTATGTACGCACTTTCGGAGGACGCGACTGGGATGATTCGCGTTGAAAACTACGAGGTGAAATTGATGGGTATAACGAGGGCAACGCCAGATGTTCTGGTCTTTCAGTTTTTGACTTCATAAAACTCAATGCTTCAGAACTGCACTTGAAAATGCTAACGAGATGAGGGCATCTGCACTTCTAACTGATTTATTATGCATGTCTATTCCGGAATACAAAACGTTTTCTGGACCGATCCCGGAATGGGCGGAGAAAGCTCGGGAAAATTTTCTTCAGCACACTGGAAGGCTAACAAGAATCCATGTATATCCTGAGAAGTTTTTCAGACGGCATCTCAATTTCTCTTCTTATCAGTAAGTTCATAACTCACAAGGGATATAGTCGAATATTCGAAATTTTTAAGCTCCACACATCCTGGATGGCAATAGTGTGCTTAAAAAAGCGGTAAAAGACCACAGAAGCCCTGGTTACAGAAATGGAAACATTAAAAAATAGGAAACAAAATCATAAAATCAGCAGATACAAGGAAAATTTTCGCGAGGCTGTTGTCTTGAAGTACTTCATTGTTTCTTGCCCATTCAGAGTAATGAACATTTTCTTGGACAAAAGCCGTTTGACTTCTTCTGCGATTGACATACTCCAAAATTACCAGTAAAAAGATGTTATTATTGTTAAATTCATAAGGACCTTAGAATGAAGGAGAAGAGGCAACGAGTTGCTGTACATACTCAAGAAAAAACATCGTGAGAGGCTGGCCCAGCTCGCAGCTTCCGATTTTTTCCGTTTAATTGAATCCAGAGCAAGAAGCTTCATTTGGTGTTCCAACGTACACAAGCCTGTTACCGGATAAGCCCAAATTCTTCAGTGTACAAATATGTTTTGGCATCATTATTTATTAATTATTATCTCACTTACTTCAATAAAATATCATCCTTGACGCAACAGCATGACTATTTGGAAAAATGGAAAAAAAACTGGCAAAAAATTGGAAAAAATGGTCCATACCCGGTTTTGAACTTCCCGGTTTACAGCATTCATAAGGTAGATACTTCTCTGTTTCCTAGGAATTCCCTAGAGTTGCAGCTGATTTCATAAAACACTTTCATATCAGATGTAATTGTACCACAACTGTTTTTTCCAGGCTCATGAGCTAGATTCTATCGAGAAAATTGTGGTGGATCTACAAAACGAACTATCAACCTCTCTCTTCACAGTCTACATCTTACTGTTTCTTCCCCACACGTCTCCTCGTTGTACTGTGAAATGCGTAAATGACTGGTAATCGATGGTAAAATAAACAAATAAACGTATCGAAAACTTTGCCCGAATAATTGTATATAATTTGATTGTTTTAGGAGCCCTTCGTGATGTAATTCTGTTGAATTCGTGAATTTACATGAAAATTTCGTGAATTCGGTAAAAACAGAATAGTATGCATGAGCTTTGCTATGATGGTTCTGGATTAATAGAGATATGGTGCGACATTTTTAAAGGTAACTTTCCTGAACAAAACAACATTTTGTTCACTGGAAGACAGACGAGAATTCTAAACACTTCCTGATAGTTGTAAATAGACGCCGAAAAAGGCGAGAAAAACACGAACTGATCAGAGCAAGTAAGCAAAGATCTCGGTTATCCGAGCAGAAGAGCGGATTAGCCTCATCATCAGCGATTCTTCTGTCTACAAATCCTTGATTACTTCAGGACGTGATGTTTTGGAATCTTGACGAGAAACTTTCCACTACTACCCTGGGCGGGTTTATGCTTCCGAAGTACGGCGTAGGTTACAAGGCTTGAAAGGTTTTTTTTTTCGGGAAAGTAGCCCAGACCAATTTTATCCTACAACTGCCTATGCACCAGGATTGTAAGCATGCATAGTAATTATAGATTAACAGGATACGTACTATTAACCAATAAGAGCTCTAGTATGCATCTATGATGAGCTAAAAAAGTAATTTGACCACAAAAGCCTGTTCTAAGAATTTAAATTTTCCTAGTTGCTGATCTGGTTGAATGGAGGATTTCCCAAACCCATCAAGGTGGTGCTCCAGAGAAAAAATCCTGTGATGCATCAGCTTTAATTAGATCACAACACTTCCAGGATGAGTAGTCCGTCCGGCAGTCGTTGCATAGCGGATGGTTAATGAAGTGCAAGTTCAGTACGTGCCTGTGTCATCAGTATGAAAGTCGAGGAAATCGAGAATGCTGTATGGATTGTCATGTGACTCGACAAGATGACACTAGGGAAAAAACGTTGTGTGCAAATAAAACTTATTACACTATGAGCATTGACAGGAAATATCACTGAAGAAAACAAGCGGAAAAGAACAATTAGCAGCGTCAGAGGCTGGAACATGAAAAAAAAAGTATTTCAATACTGATTTATGATCAATAAAACACTTAATGACGGTAGGTGTGGTAAACGACACTAGCAGCAGATTTAAAATTAATGGATGATTTGGTTGTTTAGTGGTTTTTCCGAGGTGTTGGTGTGCCAGAAGCTCACAGCTTATGAATTTCTCAGATATTATGACTCTGGTCATGCCTAAAAACAGAAGCGACAGGTACAAATGTGTTACCAGTACATACTACTCTGTTAAGAAGGCATACGGTATAATTTCTGAAAAAAAAAACAGTACTTGCTTTCTGGAGCAGCAGGCACAAAAAATAGAAGGTAAAATGGAAATAATGTGGATAACATATTTTCCTTTGAGAAAAAAGCAAAAATGATGTGAATACGGATGTTCAGAGGACATTGAGATCACTCGGGGTGAATGTGTTAATACTCCTAGATTTACCCACGCTCAACACTGGCATCAACGAACCTACCCTGGGTAATTTCAATGACGCATCCGGACAAAGGACATGGCAGGTACTTATTGGGTCGTCAAATGTTTTTGTAAAATGCTTAACGTCTTGCAATTTCGTGATGATTACCCAAGTGATTATAGTCAATGAGAAGAGCTGTTCTCTCTCTTCAGGCCATTCTACCTTTTTTTTTTCATTAAATCCTCATTTTAAACAACTCAAGGGCATTAGAAATAGAAAAACCAACCGACTGAAAGCCCATTCCCAACACCTTTTAATTTTTGTTTCGTCGTAGCTCAAAAGGCGAGTTGCACGGCTCAGGAATGGGATCCATGAAACGCTTCCTAAGTCAATGATGGATCGATCCATTGGTTGTCGTAAAGAGTACGCAATGCTAAGAGACGCAGGAAGTGAAATTTAGTCCGTTAGTCTGGTTTTGCTCGGATATCCGTACAGGAATCCAAGCCCGGTACTTTTGCGCCCTGTACAGAGAGTATGCTATTCCTGGCAATGCTGCTAGAAGCTGGCTTAAACTGCTCGCAGCTGACTAGGAAGAGAAAAAGTGGGCGGAGCTCAGCTGCAAGGGGCGGAGCTTACATGCAGTAAAGAAATTACCCCGAATTATTCCGTGCCTCTCGCAGAACTCCAGAATTTGAACGAAAACGAGAACTTACTTGAGAAGGTAATGTGTATTACCTTGTAAGTAGATAGCCGTAGATGATACTCTCAGCATGGAACAAAAAACCACTGGTTCAGTGAATTAAGTCATCAAATCAGGAACCAGCTTGGAAATTCGATTATTCGAATAAAACAAAAAGCACTACAGCGTTTGGCATTCTTTCAAGGTTGTGTTGCTCAGTAATTTTCGAGCGCCCAAACCTTCAACCCATTCAGAATTGAACATTCGGTTTCGAATATATCTAACGGATAATCCGGATCTATGTATAGGGGATGTTCATCCAGAAGCAGAAGTACTGCTGTCTGTTCCAAAAATTACAGCAATTCGATGGTTCGCGTGTAGCTGCACAAGGCTCATTTTGTCTCACGTTGAATCATGGAAATTATCAGTTGCTGGAAGCGTGCCAAAACATGTCTGTGACGAAACTGGCGAGACTTACCTCATCTTGGAAGCCTGCCAAGTGGCAAGATTAGTGAAACGGACAGTATCAGCCTCAGTGATGTTTTGAGCAGAGAGCCACCGAAAGTTTGCACCCATGCTGGATTTCGACTGCCTGTAGGGAACCATCAGGGATAAATGTAAAATGTACCCAGAACCTCAGTAATGGAAGAATATGCTCTTCCATAAAAGAAATCCGGTCACTACGCAAAACTACGCACTTTAAGCCACAAGCTCAAAATGGAGTACTCCAGCTCGGATGGATATGATATTTTATTCAGTGGAAAAGCTGCATAAGCGTGCGTGTTGCTTCAGGCCCCATGATGCTCCAGAATGCTCTGGAATATCAATGCGTTTTCCGAAGTAAGGAAGCAAAAACCACTCTTACTGCAGCAGTTTCGCAATAAACTTCACTAATGCTGAACTAATGACTGAAGTAAAGAAGAATATTGCTCTAGAGAGCAGAAATTTCTCATTCTATTTTAAGCCCTTATCCAATTTCCTGTAAAAAAGGAAAAATCTGGAATTCCGAATTCAGTAGTTCTGGAATTTCTGGAACAAATATGTACTGCAGCATAAGAAAATTGGTCTGGGAAGGCATGAGCAGAAGCAGACAGATTTTTCATCAGAACCACAATATTATTGAAAGTCGTGAAAATGTTGAAGCAACTAGGGTAATGTGCACCTCACATGCGAGTAAACGTCACTGCCAAAGGTATAATTTGAAGAATTGCCGCATGTGACTCCGATAACAAGTCGCGTACTGGACAGTAAACCTCTGAGAAATGTGACATCTCAAGGTCCTCGGCTGGTTTTTGAGACCTAATGCATTTTTGAATTGAGTTTCCTAAAGAGTTGGCACATTAAAATACGAAGTGCAAGGATAAACCCAGACAGTTTAATCATGGATGTGAAGCACTAGACCAAACACAATTCCAGAAATTCATTCTTTTAATAGACGTCTATTCTGGAAGGGCATGGTGTGCCGCGGAACTGGAAATCGCTGCCATTTTTGATTGTCTGGGCATTTCTGGGCTTTTCTATTAACTCCGAGAAAAACGTGTGGATTGGGGAAAGCTAAATGAATGGGAGACTTAGTGCGAACGTAAGCAAAAAAGTTCCTCCATGGAATTGTTCTGGAGGGCTTTAAATGGGAAATCACTGAATTCTTGCAACATTCACGTAGGATTGTATATGGGAGTAAGCCTCAGTGCGAACCTACAAACGTAAGGTAATGTGGGCAGTCTCCAGAAAAAGAATTCCACGAAGTTACGTCTACTCTAGGTACTTCTGCAGTTTGGAAGTCGTCAGTATACAAATCTTTAACAAATTTGCAGTTATGTACAATAACAGAGATAGTAAACCTGCGATTCACATTTTCATTCACAGTTTCCGATCCTGGCCATACTACAACTTTACTACTTTTATTCCTACCATTTTCACTTGTTCCTCTAATCTAACAATCTCATATTATCGTTCTTCCCACCATTTTGACAAAATGAGATGGTTTCCTACCCAGTGTCCGGATGCGTCATCGAGATTACAAGGGTAAACTTAGTGAGGCCATTCTCAACGAATAGCGCATATGCAGGGTATTAACACGTTTACCTTTGGTAATTCTAATGACGAATTCGGCCTCAGATGGATTCCTACCCTTTGAGATCATGTTGATCTCATTTTTATATTCATGCACAATCAAATTAGGTAGCAATTATGCTTGTTGATCACTTACCAGTTAACCAGATTTGCTTTTTCAGGATAACAGCTGAGCCAAACAGTCAATGATTTTGGTTCTGTGGAGCAGAAATTAAGCCTTCCGAAGTGAGCCTTGAGCAAAAAATGCTATATGTTTCAACGCACAAAGTTATATAGGCTAAATAATTGGATTCTTCCTGAAAAATCCCTTGTTCTGGGCTATTAGCTGAGTCATGGATACCTCACAACAGAAATCAGATTGAAGCTGCTATTTAAGCCTGGGAAACTCCATTGTTGAGCAGCAAAAAGTAATCCATAGTGCCGGCTGGCAAAAATTCCTGGGAATCCAGAATAAATCAAGTACAAAATTGGCTACAAAAACTAGCCTTGTTTTTAATCCTGCACTCTGCCCTTTTCCTAGTATGAAGGGACAGTTTTCAGACAATCCTGAATTAAGCTTTGCCAAGATCCTCAAAATGGGTAAAAAAAGGATAAAAGCTATGTTTAGCCGGAAATCACGTTCTGTTCCAGACATTTGGCCCCATGCTTCTTGGCGATGTTTCGGAAAAGAGGTTTTGACAAATTTATAGCCAGTAGAACTACATAAGGCTACAGAATTTTGAATCAAACCTGCCAATACGATACGCTTTTTTGAATTATTGAGAACTGTTCTAGTCGGAAATGGTTCAAAAAAGCCTGCTATTTGAAGCATTCGAAGGCGACAAAATACCAGGATCGTTCCAGAAAGCTGTGTCTCCACAGAAATTGCCAGAAAACCATGTAGAAAACAAGGAAACAGGACCGCAGTGACTGCTCTGTGGGTGGTAGCATCATGACTGAGTCAAACGGCTGCGGAAAAAACAACTCTCCAGGAAACATCAGACAGCACAGGTACCTCTCAGCAGTGTTCTGCTGGAAATTGCGACTGCAGGAGGAGTTATCCGAGCAGTTTTTGCTGGCCAGTGCACAAACAATTTGACTGTTTCAAGGCTATGTAATTTCATTTCACTGCATGTCGACCTTTTAGTGCAATAAGTTTTCCAGGAAATGAGTACAGCGTTTTGCTGACAGCTTCGAAATTAGCGCATCCCGTCATGAAAGCGCCTCAGCATCGAAAAGCATGCAAACTCGAAATCGAATACTCGTTTTCGAATAAGTTGCAAATTCGAATTTTGAAGGAGCGACTGAAAGAGGTGTGAAGCTTTCTCCTTTTCATATATAAGTATTGTTGAGCCATTCCTCCGAAATTAACTGAAGTATTCGGTCAGAATTCAGTGTTGAAAATCCCGTACATATCCTATATTTTATGGAAACTTCGTTTCTGAGGTATTTCGAAGCCATGGCTTCTGTTATGACGTAATAAACTAACAGAATATTGTCTGATAAATGTTCAATTCTCAGTAGGTAGGTGTCATTGCTCAGCGGCAAGAAATGGTAATTCACTATAATAGAATCCAGGAAATATAGGGAAATCCAGGAAATATAAAGTGCTAGTTTCAACGGATTAGACTGACAACTCAATGATAAGAGCCAGTGATTTTAAGGATTTTTGGGGAATTGAGGATTTCTAGGGAAACTTCACTTGCTCTATCCCAAAACTAAGAGCATTTACTCTGGGATAGTTAGAGGGTGCGCCTCCACGCCTACAATAACCCAAGAGTAACCAGTCTAAAGCATCTTCAGAAGACCTAGAAAACGTCTACATAGCTCCACGGATACTAGAGTGTGTGCCCGTTGAGAAAAAACGTTTTTAACCAGGTTTGTCCGGTAAAATAAGTACTCATAATTGTGTGCAGAATGTATGAGGAAGGAGGCTATCAGGTTGCTCACTTCACTAGAGCACTACTTTTTTTCTTCAATAAAAATGAGAAAAAAAACATGCTGGGACAAAAAATGTACTCACGTGGGATTAGATGGAATAAAACACCTCTGCCGTCAGCACTTTACTAAATACACGTTTTTAAACCTTTCCACGTAGTAGCAGAAATAACAAGGAAGTTAGGCAGTGAAAAATAGCTGGATAATCTTGAACATGATTCAAAGGGCTTTCACTAAATCGGGACGGGTTGGGCACTGGATCGGCTTTGAACACTAAATAGTTATAAAGAGCTTGTCTGGACAACGCCTCCAAGGAAAACGATGAGAAATGAATGACGAATTTCAGCAATGTGGGCTTTCATCCAGCAGTGGCCCATTTATTATTTATGAAATGACCACATAAAGGAGACGTAATAAATGGTTTCGGAGCCCCCTCCGTGGATTACTCCTGTTTTAATGTGATCATTATTCTAATGACGTGGATTTGAGCAATTTAAGAGAGGTATCCTGCACTTAAAGCATTTCCTTTTGTTATTCAGGTCTGGCATTTCTGTGCATATATCCGATTGACAACAAATGATTTACAGCGGACTAATAATTAATATTCTTATAGAACGTCTAAGAGAACGGGATTTCCATGAATTGCATCAGTCGAAAAAAAAAAACACATATGTATGTATGAGATGTCTTTCCTACAAAAAATATTTTGCTGGATGTGTGGAAATGTTCTGAGGCGACTTTTCTCTAAGTTTTGAAACGCCATAATACGGCGGCTCAACTTTTTCACCTAAATCGAAAAGCTTAGTTCAGCGGAGATCCTTAGAAATTAGCAGATTAGGGCCGAAAGGGTGGCAGACGTCGTTCCCGAGTGAGGTCTCTTTTCCTTGAATGTTCTACTTTTCTTTGAAAAGCTTGATGAAGGTTTCCGGAATGACTCGGAGCTTCCACATCAGTGGATGAGTTTCCCATGCACAGTGAGATATGTCATGCTATCCTTAGGATTACTTGTCCTTGTTGACTGAAACGATATCCTTGAATAAAGCCATAGGGGTTTCTGCCTGAAGAACTCGACCACTTAGGACCCTTTAGGCATCATGGAGGTAACCCAGGGTAAACGCCTTAATCAATGTTAACGATAGGTGAGTTTGGGCCATGTCAAGACGTTCACCCCCTATCACCTTAATGAAAGTATCTGGATTATCCTGATCATAATTCAGAAAGCTTTCACAAAATCCTAGAAGGGGGAGGCTGAGCATTGGATGGATTACTTCAATCCCAGAACGGCGATTAGGTCATAACCTTCTCTGAATTGTCGAAAATCTCGCTATTGGACTTGAACATGGTACAACTTTTACAGTATAACTTGTTGTATTATAACGAAGTTATACTTTACACGTACCAAAGTTCGCTCACGTCCCCAGATGCGCAAAAGATCCATGGGAAAGTGTGTGATCGGTGTGTGAAGGGCGAATTTTCCACGAAAATTAGCCGCGCTTCCGCTAGACGCAGTACACGGGTGCGTGCGTCCATTTGCAAGACGTGATTAGCGTAGATCCAACATCTCACATCCTCATGCATTAGACGTGGTTCGACAAACTCTGGACCCCCCCCCCCCCC
>JARK01001337.1:1326529-1347394 GCA_000688135.1 Ancylostoma ceylanicum | reverse complement strand
GAACTCAAATGAGGAACAACACAATTCCGAGAGAAAAAAGTACTAAATCAATGGATGCCTGACGAGGGAGGCAGACGTCGTCTAGTTATTTCGTATCCATACGCTGAGATATCGTCGTGCAGCTCAAACTAAACCAATTACACGCACACGGGGGGTCAGTAATATTCGTGTGCCACACGGCCAAAGTGTTTAGCGTGGATTTGCAGCGAATAGCAAACAACTGTCAGGGATTATTACGTAATATTATATTCCCTGAAAATGAATGAGATTATCTGGACTGCACACTAAAAATAACAAAGCATTCGTTTGTTTATTAGTCTTCCCCCAAATCCCTATTACCCAAGGATGACTAACAGGAGTTTCAGGATGTAGCCGACTTGAAACTTGTCTTATTTTGATATTCAAAGCGCAGTGCATCGTCATACTCGTGCAATTTCATTTAAATTCCCATGAAACTTCGTGCAGCCTCATTGGAAATTCTCTGCAAACATTCTCTTGTCTGCTGCTGAAATGGCTCATATGGTATGCATTAGTGGAAATGTAGTTCTCACTTTGAACCCATACGATTTATTCAGTGCACCAAAATGTGGGCGAATTTAGCGTGAAGCGCAGTTTGGAATTTTCAGAGCAGCATCCAGGAAGTTGAATACGGCAGAAACGTGGAGGATTTCATTAAAATGGCGCTCCTTCTTGGTCAAGCTGTAAAAGTCGAAATATTAAGTTGGCCCGAAAGTCTTATACCAAGAATTGTCTTTCAATCCAGAATTTCTTGGACTTGAATTCAAATTATGTGGTAATAGAATGTGATAGAATGTTATAATGCCTCTTAACAATAAGGGACAAATGGATTCCTCTGCTTTCCAGTGTATTCATGTGTTCTCATCCCCCTCCCCCAAAGTTGACTAAACTTTTCGGTTTTTATTCTGATCTAGGCATTATTCATTATTAGGTTGTCCCAAAAGTCTTGTACAAACATTTATTTTTCCTTCCAGAATTTATCGGTTTTGGACTACAATTTTGTAGCCAATAAAAATTAGCAGGCTAGCCTCCATGATTGGGCAATAATGTCAGGATTATTTGAAAAAATATGCGAATTCCAGTGCAAGACTTTCGGGACAACCTAGAGTGTGGTGGGACCATTCCTTTTCCGATATTCCGTCATTCAAATCATATCCAGGATGAAGTTCCTCATAATTTCCCAGTAGGAGTTCGTTAAGAAAACATTTGTCAAATTTTTTATGAGCCAACTTGGGTAGCTTTCGTACAGGAGGTCACTTTCCAGCAGAAGAGATCTGGTAGTGTATTACAGTTCAAAAATTTGAACTAGAATTGCTCTCATGAAGCAAGTGTCAGCTCTGGGGAGGGTTGCATCACTAAGATTACCCAGGGTAAACCTAATGACGCCCGTGTTGACGTTGTGTGACGTTAACACCTTCATCTTGAGTAACCTCACTGATGCATGCGGCCTCAGATGAGGTAATCTCTAGCGGTACACACGCTATAGATGAATGGTATGAATAAACCAGGACCGCTTTTCTTAGGACTCAAGAAAGAAGGAAAGAAAGAGAAAGAAAGAGCATAGAGGGCATTCTCAGAGGATTTGGGCCACTATTTTGGGGACAGTTGGCCGAGGAGGAGGAGGAGGCGCGAATCATCTGTGGGCACAGCAATTGAGCACAAATACTTTGAACAAAAGGCTTTTTTCCACTTGAAAACTGGATTTGATATGCCTTTGCTAAAAATTTCAAAAACAAAATGTAATGTAACAAAATGTATGAAGGATTAACATATTTGTACATGAAATTATGAACATCCTACAACTGTGACGTTCCCATAAGCACTAAAACCCTGTACAATCTGGCAGAATACCTCACTCTCCCAAAATTGTAGGAAATATGTCGTCAGCTTGAATAAGAACCAAAAGAACATTGATGGATTTCCCCTTTCATTCATTGAGCTCCCACGAAAATTTATACGAGCGGTGCGCGTCATGGAATGCCGAAAATTCTAGAATTTACATATATTCATCAAGACGGCCTTTGCAGATATTTCGTGAATAATTACCTATTCTTTTTCACCACTGGACGGTGAAGAGAGCAAATTTCCTTTTCTCCGAGTGCAAAAATTCATGCCACATCATTTGAATGCACTACCGCATCCAGAAGGATCAAAGATAAAGAAGGAAGAAAGCTATACGAACAGAGAAGAGGCCCTAATGAACATTCGGATGACTCGCAGCAGTTCAGACAGAGCCAAATGTTGCTCAGTGGGAGGAATCAAAAGTTAGAGAACAACCAGGACTAGAGGACAAGATTAGTGGACAACAAGGACCAGGACAGCTTATAAATGAAAAATAGGGATAAATTTCAAGAAATACCAGCGTTCCATCCTCATTCTCTCCTATTCCTTCCCACTCCTCTATTTTCCGTGACAATGTTTCATGCATTCATCTACTGCAACTATGTGAGGCTCCTCAAAAACATTTAGAAGTGTGCAGAAGCAATAGATTTCATTTTACAGGCCTGCACTCGCACTCCAGGAAGAAGAAATTCTTCCTCCGGGTGATAAAATTTCTACTGATATGGCGGAGTATTGGGATATACGTAATTTCTATATAAATGCTAGAATATCTACGATACGAGAGCTAATATAGACAGCAAACTATTTACAAATTTATTTATTATTCAATTATTATCACATTGTTTATTATTATTTTATTTAGCATTTGCAAGTCATTTCAAACTTGAGGCTTAGTTCTCAAAATTTTTTTATTAAATCTTAACCCGTTGATTTCCTCCATATTTCTAGAAGTTGTATGAGAGCATTTAGGTGGAGGCACGCATGATTCTGCAGATTTAGGATATCCTGCTATTCCAGGATTTGTTTCTATTGAGCGATCGATAGAAGTGATCAAGGTTTGGAGCCTGCCAGCGGTAAATTTTTTGAGTTTTAACGAGGATGCCACTGGTTAATTACCAAGAGAGATGTTCTTGTAGCAACAGCTTCTAAGTTTTTAATAAACTTTCATCTTTTTTTGTCTTCCATGCTCCATTAATTTTATATGAAAAAAATAAGAAATTAAAGTTTGGAAAAAAATCGCAAAAGGAAAAAATTTACTGTTTCAATTAACATATGTCATAGTGCGAGTAGATAGCTGGTGTTGTGACTGTACTGTGTGTACCATGGGATTGCCCACATGTCTCTCAATTACTGCGTTGATGTAACCTGTAATGCCCTAGAATTTTGTTATCTGAACTCATGGAAATCCAGCCAAATAGGACCTTGGTACGAAGGCCCATAGAAATCCATTCATTAGCACAACGGCCTCTCAATGGCTATGAGGTTTTGGCAGTGTGGCCTTCAGAATAGTCAACGTGCTAGGAGGTGGTGGGATCCTGAGATGTTCGGAATACAGTTAGGATTGAAATTGCTCCTAATCTCTAACGAATATCTCCAATTCGGAGATAGTGCTCAATCTACCGCTTTCCTCCTTAAAAATCTCTAGAATCTTCATCTTTTGAACCTTAGATCTCTGTAAGTGCTCTACTAAATTGCCACGTACTACGTATCAAAACAGGAATCGCGAGAAATACTCAGTGAGGAGCACAGGCCACTACACGAGGGCGTGAAGAAAATCTCGGACCACAAACGGATCCAGGGGCGATGATGACTGGAGAAATCTGAGGGCCTTTGTGCCGGGGGCGAATATGGGCGGTGCGCAATCAGTGCAGCATTTCTGCGGCAAACACCACAAAAACGCAATTCTAGTCACGCACTAAGGGATTATTCTCAAAATTAAGGTAATTTCAAGAAATTTCATTCATTCACGTCAGCACAATTTCAAATTCGCCATAGTGTCTCAGGCAGAATCCAGGAAATAGCTTGAAATTGTGGTTTTAAATGCTGAAAATAAGCAAAACAGTCTTCCTGGCGAGTATCCGAGAGGACTAGAGGGCTGTGGTCTTACCGTAAATAGAAAATGCCGGGTGTTAGAATTTGAAAGCATGAATTGTGCACTTTGTCTATGCTGTCATTCAGCTCGAAAATTTGAAAAGGAAAATTTATTTATTTATTTATTTATTTATTTATTTATTTATTTATTCAATACACCAGCCATCTCTGGAGTTCCAGAAGAAAGAAATGCTGGATAGTACATAAAATATACGGTTGGAAAGGCTCCTTTCACCAGCTTCCTATCATTCTGAGAGAAAATACGTTTCTCGCAGGAGCTAAGATCGAAAAACTTCACTTTTTTATTTTTTCCAATTTTTTTTCGGTTCAATTTTGAGCTTAGCCCAGGGAAATTTGAAAATTTCAGTGAAAACTCGAAAAATCCAGGAAAAAAGTCCCAGCAGTAAAATACCACACTTGCCCCAGTGACAGTCTGGTGATGATGATGCACATGTAAAAGTAATCGGAGACGTCACAGAAACTCTGAATTAGAGGATGAGTAGTGTACGTAACTGCAAGACCCGGATGCATAACTGAGATTACCCTGGGTAAACAAGCAGACGCCCGTGTTAACCGCGGTTAAATCTGTGTGATGCTAACACAGTTACCCTGGCTAATCTTACTGACGCGTGCGACCCTAGTAGTCAGATGTCAGACTGATATTTAGAGGAGACAAAGAGAAACAGTTTTTCGCACTGATGCAGAGAGCAAAGACAACATGAATGCTAAAACTCTTAATCACTTCCTCTCAGAAATTTTCTCTGAAAGAGTCTCAAAAACATTAATTGAACTTCTCGCAGATGTAATCCAGACTAATGTGCCATTTTTCTCAATCAGCAAGCATTTTTTAGGCAAGGAACAGGATGAAAGCTTCTGAAAGTTGTTTTCCTAGTAGGAAGAGAACCACGGACCCAGTGTTTTTGTGCAGCCAGATAGATATGTACCTCTCAGGATGTTGTCACTCCTCGTCATGCAGTTATTAGGTTGGTCCGAAAGTCTTGCACCAAATTTTACCTTTTTTTTCAAACACTCACGAGATTACTGTCCATGCCTGGTCTAACAATTTCCACGATGATAACTTATACCCTACACATTTATACACATACATATATTTATTACATAAGATATAACTTATGCAAAGATACAACATGAACAAAAAACATACATATGTATATTTATCTATTTTTTATTTTACATATCTTATATGTTTAATTATATTTATATATTTTGTATATACATTTCTATACCGAACCCGATCTACCAATTTCCATATAGTTCAGAAGAAGCAGAACATTCTACCACGTTCTATTGCCAAGGAGTTTTAATTCAGTACATACAAGGAAATTCTGGATTGTTAAATAAATGTTGGCGCAAGACTTTTGAACTAACCTAATAATAAATAAGGTTCAGATCTGAGAAAAACCGAATAGTTTAGTCAGTTTTGGGAGGCGATTCGAACACAGGAATATACCAAGGAAGTTTAAAAAAACTCTAGATCCCTTCTCTTTTCCCTACAAGGATGTTCTGGTCTCATTCCCGAAGAAAACTTGTGATGTTACTTGTTTGTGAGTAAAGTAAGAATCTCAGTTCTTTCAAGGAAAGGAAAAACATGACGGAAGAGAAAAAAGATGTCATCCAAGGTAAGGATGAAGCCAGATCCTCCAATGACTGCACAAAATACGTATAATGAGTTCTTAGTATTGATGTGGAAGCTTATGGGATGACACATAAATGAATTCAATCTACGCCGCCAAGGTAACGGAGCGAAGTAACCACATAGCGATCGTCTACGTATCCGAGCGGATGTTTTCCGGATACCAGACTTGCTTTTGCGACGTGATTCAAGTGGACCAAGCGAAACGAAGCATTGATTCCCATGAAAGGAGGTAGCAGTTATTTTGCATCTTCCTCGGGTTAGCCGTGGCGAAGTATAGGAGTGATGCAAAATATTGTCTTAAAAATATTGTAGTGGCAATCTATCCAGGAGAAGCTGGATGTCAACTAAAGCGAAAACAGAGTATACATATAAACAGCCACACGAACAAACACCCAAGTAATACTACATAGCATTCTGTTAAGCAGCATGGATTAATCCATCACTTAGCATTCGGTGTAAGACATCTAGCCATAATACTATAAGCCGTGTATAGAATACATCTTACAACTTCTGCCCAAAGATCTGACTCCTTTAAAGGAGAGCCAAAGCAAATTCTAAAAACTCGTCTCGATTACTGCTACTCTGGCTGACAATTTCAAGTACATGAATGAGACTCCAAATTGAGTGACAGTTCGTGGAAATAAGAGATGTTCAGCGTATCTTCGTCTGCTGCAAATCCCAATGGAAAATTACATGTCAGAAGTTTTTTAATGTTCTGGAAACAACCGGATTGTCATCGAAATTTTGCAAAACTACAGCACCAGAAACACCCTACTTCCGTTTAAATGTCAGACAAACAAGTTGGAGTTCAAAAATCCAGAGCAAGGTGGATTATTCCCGAAACATTGGTCGTTGTTGCTCGAAATGGAATGTGGCTGATATTGTGTAATTGCTAAGATACATAGTGAATAGGTAGGGCGCGCTCTCGCATGGAGCAATATATTTTCTGGATAAGGCACTATAACAGCTCAGCCCAAAACTTATCCAGAATTGATATCAATGACCCTTCCACAGAAAACTCGAATTCTGCACGGGTCTAACAGGGCAACATTGCAAAATTTTCTCGAATTCCTTAGACAGCCGCCGTGTTTGATTGCAGCTATCTTCCTTGACGAAATAAAACGTGGGAATGGGAATTCTGGAATTTTTTGGGCATTTTCATAGATTTTTCTAAAAAAACAATATTGAAGAATCCTCAGTAATCTGTACAATGGTAACCAGGCCATGAATTACTCCTTCATGTGGTATCAAATGCTTGAGAAGAGGATCCAGCAACACATTCATCAAGATGGAAAAAGTGAGCACTCTTTCCTAATTTACCACCCCAACTCTTCTTTTCCAGGCACAGTAAAGCCTTTTATGGGGTTCGCGATACTCAGCACACTTCTACATATTCCTAGGATCACTCTTATATTACGGCTGAAATGCTTACAGTCACTTCCCAGTCTTAAAATGGTTATGAACCATTCGGGAAAAAATACGTATTTCCTGAGGAACTTGGAAAAATATTTCTCGTGCAACATAATTTTCCAGCGTTCTAAGATTCTATTCTCCTTATTCTCTTTTTTCGGTTCTGTCTCCCATGGTGCTCCACGTATAGCAAGATCTAGGAGGTTTTGCCCATAAAATTGGTTTCTGGCTAATGTGTGATGCTTTTTGTCGATATTGTATAACCCATTGCCGACAGCTCTCGTTCAGGGGCTTCTCTACCTGTTCACTATATCTGCTTCTTTTTTTTCTGCTTCGAAATCTCTATGGGAAATCCAATTTAGATAATTATAAGTGCATTGACTCAAGAGTAATATCAAGATTCCATCTACGTTAAGAAACGGCTAAGATCATTGAGGTTCAATCAGCTATGTTCCATAAGCTCCAGAGCAGCTCCCTTCTTGCTGTGTTTCAGCAACAAATCATCAAGCTATGTAGATGATTTGCAGGATTTCATGTATTGAAAAGATCCATTGATTCATCCTTTCACTCCATTCCTATGGAGGCATAATGCCGCTGAACCGGTACATTTACATGTCAGTGAGATCCTCAAAAATTTATTCAAGTAAAAATTTCGTTGCTAAAATTTGATGCGAGAGGGTTGCAGAAAACATGATTGCACTATAATAAAATTTCACGATATTTGACATGCACACTGCTTTCCTCTGCTGTCCACTCAGATTTTGCAGCCTTGGTTTTTTTATATGGTTGTAGTCATAAATGCACAGTTCGTTCTTCAACTAACATAAGCTTAATCTGTAAAGGTAACGATGGGGTGCTCAATGAAAATAGGAAAGTTTCGAAAAGCACCTTTTGGTTAGATTTCAACAAAAACAACTGTTATCCTATCCACAAATCCGACCACTGCGGTAATTCCATATCTGCCAACAAACAGTTACTTGCATAACTTTGAGCATTCTGTGCGAATAGAACCTTCAGTTAACTTTCAAATGTAGATACTATGGGTTCAATAATAATGTAATTCAAAGTTAATACAGGTTCTGAGTGTTCTCTGGAGGTGGAAATGCGTACTACGCTGTGACAGGCATATTCCTGGAACAAATAAAGCTCAGACACTTAACCGACATATGCGCTTAGGTGTACTGATGTGATCACAACACTGAATGATTTGATGAGCATTAGCTGGAATTGGCGGAAGCTGCAATGAGTAAGTGGTCAATGACCATCCAGGGGTGTTTTTTGCATTTAATAGAGTAATAAATGTTATAGTAGCCCATATCACCGACATATCACAGCATATCACATTCGTGGGCTTCAGAGATTAATTTTTTTCTTGTGGTGATTGCTCTACCTGTTCATCGAAAACTTTCTGGAGCTGAATGCTTCCAGCTGTCACTAGTGCAGCAATGCCAGCTGGTCTTCCTGGATTCCATACAAATGCCCGGTTAAATGATTCTGGAGATGGAGGGTGCCTCCGTGAATGCGTAGGTAGACAGAGACAAAATCTTGTGTTTGCTCGGATTTCAATAGAAAGATTGGATGCAGCAGCAGAATGTCAACAACAAACTGAACAAAAAGTGTACTTTTAGCAAACAATCAAATCTCTTTTATCCGACGTAATGAATGCGGTTATATGAAGGAAGGCGCGAAATCAAATTTTGTAATTGTAAACAGGCTCGTCGCAAATCCATAAAATGGCTGGATATTCGCAGACGAAGCAACGAAGTGCGTCTGGTGCGATGACGAGCTGCTGGTTCATGGGGATAGCAGAAGACGTCTCCAATCTTCATCCGTTTCACTGCCAGAAGAGCAGTGGTTCATAATTGAAGCGGCACATGGCGATGTGTGGAGAATTGATCTGGCGAGTGCTATAGCGATGAATACACCACTTTAGAGCGATGCAATCAAAACACGGACGATGAGAGCAAGGTTTTTTTGAAGCGCTGGATTGATCAGTGGATGTTGTAGGATTATGCGATGAGAGCGGATCGCAAGCTTTTCAAGTTTTCACGCGGAAGTCATCTGGATCCGTCCATGCCCATTTAGAGGGAAAAACGTGGAAAAAAAGAGCTCTCAATCCTTCCAAGATACTAATGAACAGCTGAAAAGGTGCATGGAAAGAGTAAGGTACCCAGAGAAAAATCCAGAAAATAGTTGAGTTCAGACGACAGCCGTATTACGACTTATTGACGTGGGTACACATAAAGGCACCGTTAAGAATGAAACCTACTCCCTTATTCGAGTATTTTTATAATCTCGGCTATGTTATCCGCTTCAAATCATTCTAGACACATCAACATCATATCAGCCAGTATTTACCAAAACATTCTTTTCAGAAATATTGTCCTAACAAGTACGTAGGTTGGCAACACCGTTGTGTTGCTGAGATCTTGCAAAGGCAGCAGTTACAATATGGTATCAAAAAGAATATCCTATGATTCTGGATTTTTACCAGTACAGTAACCAAAGCACGCGAAAATTCGAATTCCACGTCAGCTCAGATATTCGAGCTATTCGAAGCTTCCACGTCTTGTTTATTTAGAAAATCAGATTTTTGCATGGAAAATCTGGGCAAAAATACACCATTTCTGGAAACGGCAAAGAAGCAGCGAATGATGAATCCTTGCAATTTATAAAGCATGCACAATTCATTTTGACTGGATCGCATAGAGCGATAACAGCTATGCAGATAGCTTCAAAAATTCAAGGAAAGGAATAAAATTTATTGAAAAATTTATGGGAATTGATCCAGAAAGCCTTTCTCATATAACGTTGGATGTTTTGTAACATGATGGAAGAAAGATGGTCTTTCCAGATGATCATGCAGCAGAAACAATTTTATCTAGTTTTTTTATAGCAGCTAAAACATGGTGCAAGCCTCCTGGAGCAGAAGCAAGACCGCAGCCTGATTCAAAATTGGTGCCTAATCCCGGTAGTACAGATGGGACTAGAAAGCCTGGGAATCCCGTGGATACCCAACAAATGGGGCCTAACAAATCTAGAAGTTTGTCAGAGTACAGCTTGGACTGCACTTTGAGGACGATCCAGGTGATGTACATGTTCCGACCACCCTAACCGTGACTTGCAACCGATAAATATGGGCACTTAGGCACTCGAAGGAAATATGAGTCATGGATTTACACAAGGAATGTAGGACAAGAAAATTTACTAACATCATCCAAAAAAATGGTAATAACTCTCCAAAGGCTTCCGGAATGAGTATTGTATAAAAAAATGAATTTTATATTATATGAGTATCACATAAGAAATGAATATTATGTTCAGTCGAGGACGAAGAGCTCGGATCCGTTCCGGATTCTTCGTTCCTCCTGTAATGCATTACGAACGAAATTAGGAACGTTTTTCATGCAGTGCCTCGTCCATCAAGGTGCCGTATCCCACATTCATTTTGTACCCTAACGCCAGTTTTGTTAGGTTAAGACAAGTAGGAGGCAGAAGCAGTGCCCATATACTACTGTACTGAAGAACAACGATAACTCTCCTTAGAATTCGTTATGACGGAGATGGAAATTGCATTCAGGGTAAGCGTCATCCAAGTGGAATTATGAGGAAAATCCCTCTTCAAGATTCTGCAAACACCCAGTATCCTTCCTGTTAGTTTAATTTACTTATCATCACCTGTCCCTAATCCACAAAGTTTTGGGCATGGCAATGGCATGGCGATAGATGGCGCATCACCTGGGCAGTGACGTGTGGATCTTGGACTAGATCTACAAGATAACTAGAAAGATTTTTCTACAACAACTAACCAAATTCAATGAGAATTACGACATGTGTACCTGGATGTGCCGGAGGGTAAACAGGAAATATCTAGGTAAGTTTTTACTAGAGGTATCTTCACAAAACTCAAACCCTATCAGTGAACACCTTCGCTGCTTCAGATCCTGAGCTGTATGGGATTGTTCACGCATATGGAAAGAATTTTTTAAACAGGTTCTAGGATATCAGTGGAGCAGGAACGCAACCTGAAAAGATTTGTTGAGTAGACAGCCTTGCAACATCTACTCCTGATTCATGCCAAGCTCTACTCCATTGCTGCTCAAGTTTTCTTCCTTCGAACAACAACTGCAGGTGAATGACAGCAGTTGAGGGAAGGACGGCAGCAGTTGGGGAAAGATGCTGCTGGGCTCAATACTTGACCTATCTATAGGGGTTCGCAATGGGTGCTCAACATATCGCAATGCCTTTTGAACCTCTTTTTCTGGACAGCACACCACTGAAGGTATACTGTAGTGGAATGGTATTTCCATGAATACACTACAACTGCCTCCGATTTTCTAGGCTCCGAAGAAAAACTGCGAATAAATCCAAACTCTCGGAAAGTACAGTATACTTCTGTGAATTGAAGGCGTAAGTAGGGCTTGTAGAGACCTAAGTACCAGTTTTTACCAACCCAACACACGCTCTTGATGTTTCCCAGTTCGAAAAAAATGTAAGTCAGAGAATCCTTGCTGTCAGACGGCTTGGGAAATATGCATAATTGAGGTTACCCAGGGTAAACGTGTCAACACCCTTCACATTTACCCATTGTTATCGGGGCCGTCAACACATTCACCCTGGATAATTTCAATGATGCTGTTAGGTTTTTCTTGTCTACTTAGTAAATCCTTAACTTAGACACCTTGAACGGACAACCAACAGCGGTGATGAATTCGGTCACGATTGGTTCCCATAGATCGAGTATTTTCTAACCACCAAATTCTAATTCGAACTTTGATAAATGAATGATTTCCAATATTTTAGCTTCAATTTCTCAATTTAAAAGTATTGAATAGTTTTTTTTTTAATTCTTAGTTTATCACTGGTGCAAAAAAAAACTGGTAAGAAAGTGGAGGCGAAGGGTATAAATCAGAAATGGAATGTTTCAGTCTAAACATGGAAACGTGCTGGTTGCTCGACAGTGACTGGACGACTGGGAATCAAATGAGAATCAATGGAACATGTAGAGGGTAATAAACGAGTGCTGTGAATGAAATATTGTGGATAGCCTATATGTTTTGACCATGTGAAAGCACTCATTGGAGAAGTAAGCAGAACCATTGAAACATTGAGCAAACACTGAAACAATGCAAGTACAGAGTCACTAAAGAGGGATCCACGTCAACACGGCTCCAATGAACAATTGCCTGAACTCATGTTGAGGTGCTTTTTGTTTTTCTTTTTTAGGATAAACATGTGAAACATTTATATCTCTACCCTGACTCTTTTTGATTTTATAATGAAAGAGTGGAAGATGAAACTTGTTCCTGGATTAGGACATAGGGTAGGAGATTCCCTGCCTACAATAGGTTAAATCCCTATGTAATAGGATCAAGTTGCCGAATTCCAGTTCATATTAAATTCTAGAGACAGCTTGATGTGGTAGTAAATTGGACGAGACCGTGAGGTATCCGCAATGGCCCAGTAGTTGGATTCATGAACATTTCCGGAAGGGTATGTAATGAGCCATCCGCCCCTGAGCCAGCGAGTTTTTCTAGTAAAAATCGGTATACTTTGTCCGATCCACTACTCTTAGACGACGAAGGCAGGTAATGGTAAGAATAGCAAGATACAGTGCCGGCCAAAATTATATAGCCTTTTCAACTATCCTCCATTACCTCTGTTTACGCAAAGCTCGGCTTAACGTGAGGACTCAAAGTTCAAAATTATAATATCAACAGATTTTGAGTCTCTACAACTACCATGAAATTTTTGGACTTCAAGGCTTCACGTTGAGTCAAGATCTGCAAAAGTACAAAAGTTATGAAGGAAAATTGAGAAGGCTATATGATTTCGGCTGTTACTGTATATACAATCGCATCTCGTTACGAAAGCTCGCCTGCTCTTGACAAGCGGGAAGTATAAATCCTTCTCGGAAACTTTTATGGATCCCCCCTCCAGAAAGCTCCCTTTTTACGGTACGTTCGCTCAAATGTAGGTGGTTTATGATCCAAGCTCTCCCTCGCTTGTTCGAACTCTCGAAAGGCTCGAGTTTTCCACATGCATGAGCACCAGAGAGCAACATAGCAGTAAAAACTGGTTTTCAATTTATCTATTTGTTTATTTATTTCTGGCCAATAATTGTGAGTAGCTACTATTCAATGAGTGAGCAAGACAACACATGGATGCTAGTCCTGTAGGAAATTCGCTGCTGCTTAACCAGGGAAGCGCACCATAGCACAAGTAACCAACTGCATTGGGGGTTAGCGAGCTCTCGAGCAAAATCCAGCTGACCAAGAGCTCTGAAGAAGAACTGGATGGTACGCTCCGCGATAGAAGTATGCTCCATGGTAATAAAATACAATCAATTCGTTATCGCATAATGAAATCCAACTTTTTACCTAACTGCCTTATGAACGACTGATAAAGATGAATATGTAGAATGAAATTTGTCATATGCACATTTCAATTAGACCAACTTTTTAGTATGATAACATATATACTGCTATCCCGAAGCCTCATGTAACACAATAGTTGCTTTTGATAATTTTTGACGTCTACCTTATGATATATTTATTGGTTAGCTTTCGGTGTATTATAGTAAGTACAGGGTGCGATCTAAGTTCTTGCACATCATATTAAATATCAATAAATACAATGTAATAAATAGAATTATATTTCGTCTTAATTGTTACTTCCACAAATTCCATGAAAATGTCCGTTTTTTTTTGTTTCGTGGATTGGTTTAGATGATTCTGCAATTGTTCAGTTTTCTGTTCTGGTTTTGTCTCAATATGAGCGAACCATGAGTGCGTTAAATAAATAAATAAATAAATAAATAAATAAATAAATAAATAAATAAATAAATAACGCCACAGCGGCTGAACCCAACTTAGTGGCATGGCATATGTGGTCGCACTAAGCCAGCTCAACAGCAGCTCAAACAACCAATCGGATCAGGAATATGTCGCCATTTGCTCCTCTAATAGCTCAGAGCTGAAAAAGGAAAAAGCACATTGCGGCACAGGTGGAATTTCTTGTATAAATCCTCTCAATGCTTTTCTTCAGTTTAGTGATACAAGTTAAAACTTGTGAATGATATAGGCCTTGATATGGGCTCCAATCCCGACCGCATATGTCGATCCATCATATGGCGTTATAGGAGAGTCGCGCACCACTCCAGGAGGCACACTTTGTAAATGATCAGATTTTAAGTCTAACTGAAGATTTATCTTGGCTCTGTTCATTTTGAACTGAAGGTGGCAAGGTGTGTACTCTTTTGAAATTCTGCACGAGCAAAGTCCAATGTATCTTTGATGCTGTGAACTACAAAAAACTTTTAAAAAATGGCTCATGAACGCCCTTTCATGAAAAATTTCCTAGAATTGCCCAGCAAAGAGGGATTATGGGACCCTATTTAGCAATCTAATTGTTCAATCTCTTCTCCGTCTACTCCAAAATCTTCATGAGGGACGATTCGGTTTGCTCTGAGAAGTGGCTTCAGTCTCACTACCACGTATCGTGCCGTGAAGGGATTGCCTCCATTCATCAACATTGAGTTATTATGGAAGGAAATGGCGACATATTCTCGACCTGATAGATGATTTGAGTTATTATTTAGTTGGCCCAGTATCGCCATAGAGGTCATGCCATTATGTTCAATTCAGCCGCTGTGGCATTATTAAATAAAGTGTGCAAGAACTTATGACGCACCCTGTTTGCAAGGGAGCTGTTGCTTTTTTTTCTAGGATCTAGCAAACCAGCGAGATCATGACTAAAGAAAGGAAGAATACCTAGAGACTCGGAATACGTACGTCTTTGTATCACGAATCCCACTGATTTTACTAGTTTTCGTTTGCGACATTAGCGTAAAAAAAGAAGAATTGGCGCGTTGGATACGATAGCTTCTTTTCCCGTTGCAATGTTTGGAGCAGAAAAGAGGTTGCAATATGTTCACTTATGCTAGAAATCCTAAACATCGTTCTGAGAGAGTTTTTTGAGGGTAGGAATTTGCCAAGAAATTTTGAGGAAATAGATCCATAGGCAGCTTGATCCATCTGCGTTTTAGTTTTTCTGGTAGCAACTGCTACTACTAGATCGAGTTTCAGATAGTTGTTCCGTATAGGATTGTCGAAATAAATACACATGGAAAAACAGAAAACTCGCAAAGCTGAGTATTACAACGGAACCCCATCATCCGAGGGATCCCAGCCAATTTGTGGTTAGACTAGGCTAGGGTTGTGGTTAGACGGGAATGGGAGTGGGAGAGACAACCATGTGCTAGCTCTGTGATGCGGATGGATCGAGGCGATGAATTCCTTGGCTCTACAGTACCGGAGTCGATTCATCGACATAAAAAATGCAAAATGTAAAATGCACTCACGCGTAATGGTGTATGCAAACGCTTATTGGCTCTTTGTGTCCTGCATATCACATCCTACCATGCATTAAGCATGATAATCTAACGTTAATATTGTCATACTTGCCGTTCATCTGTTCAGCTGGTTAAAATGATTTTAATGGAGCAGTGACAGATCGGCAGACGAACACGCGGCGGATTTGGATCCTCTAGAACAAACCAGAAAGTCATGTAAAACCGGCCATCGGTACGCCTGCGGAATTTTCCATCTCCTTCGGCGTGCACCAAGTTTCAGCTATCTCTCTCTCTTTCTCTCCTCTTCTTTTCATCATGGTCATAGAAGCCATCACATGAAACTGGTAGAAACCTGCACCTTGGAAGACTGGCACAGCATCGCGTACTGTGCGAGAAGGGCATTCACGGTGCCTCTAATCAAGGATCTGTGGAGCTGTTCTACGTGCTGTGGCTCTGTACAAGGGAGTAGAACATCACCTGGGCGTCATGGAGATGAAGATGCTTTGCTGAATGAGTGGCACTCTAGGACTTGATCGAATGATCAATCAGGACATCCGACAGTGTTCTGGCATAGCTGCAATAATGGACATGCTCCTCGAAGCTCCACTACGATGGCACGGCACGTGTTCCTTGCTGACAGCAGCGTTCGCAAGACTGGCTGACTGGACACTTTTCAAGATGGCTGAACACTTTTCATGCCGATGTGAAAGCATTTGGTATTCACACTGACCAAGCACACGATAGCGCAAAATGGCGCCGAAGGACCGTTAGAGAGGGCACTAATTCTTAGAAATGGAAACACTGAACAAAAACCCGTAGTAGGAATGTCAATGAAAGCGGGGAATGCTGCACTAAGCACTCTGCTACGGAGGGTCCTGAGCACTGGCGCGGACAAGTTTCCGTGCTAGCAGGCTGTCGATTTAAATGCAAAATGTGTTAAATGACAGATGCCAGCTATAAACTTGGACCCAAGCGAATACCTTGCTAAAGTACGTTTGAACTCATCCTGTTTCCAGGCAGACAGACACTGTAATTTCCAGAGCCGGGAATTGATAGATGTATTGGAAGTTTCCCGAACAACGTTCGAAGGTATAAAAAGGAAGTTTCATGAGGGATAGAAAACCCTAAATAGTCATGTTCATTTGATTATTCTTGCCTGTTTTTTCCAACAAAAGCTAGTACTCTTTTCAGGATGAGATCAGGAGAACCATTTTACTTCGCAACATTGTAAAAAGTACTGCTGCTCGACTCTTGTTTGTGATTAAATCAGTGATGCATAGTATCCCATAAATTACTGTACAGTGGCTCTGGATCTATACATTAGTCACCCTATGTGAGCGGCAAAGAAGTTAGCAATGGGGATGAATTAAGATATACAGCGGACAGCATTTCACTTCCCTTGGGTGACATTTTATTCATTTTTTCCGGAACTCTCTGTTTTTAGCTGCACTTCGGAGCAAGAAAGTACCTATTTGTCTTTGGTGGTGCATCTGAGCTTCCCGGATGTACCCAGGGATAATGGGACAGATTTTTCAGTAGTATGGAGATAGAGAATCGCAGCCGAAGAAATAAAGAAATGGCAACAAATCGAACTATTAGCATCTGCTACCAGTTTTGACGAAAGTTACTTTCTTTTTAAAGGCTAGGGAAAATTAAAACCACGCAACAATACTGCTACCAGAATAAGTCCAATTACTCAAAACAATGAGATAAGACTCCTTATCATCATTTTTACAGCGAGATAGCCGCTAGATTAGTATCACGATCCCTCCATAACACATCTCTAGCATTTGAATTCTTGTGTTTCCTGACTCGATCCCCATTTCCTCCTATTCCTCCTATTTCTTTCTCACTTTTTTCTTCTCTCGGTGCTACGAAGTTTCGAGGCGATTATGAGGTTTCTCCTTTTGCGCAAGTGTGTAATTCTGCGTTCAAATTTTTTATAATTGTCTTTGTCTCCATTGTTCCCGCTTAAATTGTTCTTGTTTGACGTTATACTCGCATACAAGTTTGTTAAACTATGTCGGAATCTGTAATGTCTTTGCAATTATGTTGGAAAGGGAAAGAGGAGGAACCTAAAAACAGCGACGAATTTAAATTTGATGCAACTCGATTTCCAACTTGATGCGCAGTAAAGATTTCAATCGAATTTGAGCTCGGAAGAATCATTACTGAGGTGCAATGAGTTTCGAGTTATAAATCACACTGCGAATTAGAGCAGTTCAAAGCAGCATCTCTCCGGAGGTATTGAAAGATCGGCGATCGAGACAGAATAGCATAGTTGAGATGACCCAGGATAAACGTATTAATGTCCGCTTTAACGGTGGGTAGATCTGTGTAGTGTTAACAGGTTTAACTTGGGTAATCTCAATGACGCATGCGGTCTCTGGATACTCCATTTAACACGTTCGCGACAACGCAGATTTCCGCCACTTGGGACACACGCACTTTTGCACAACTGGGACCCGTGCTCGACCGGTCGTGCACTTGCTCCCAGGCGGTAGCAACTTTTCCTCCCCATTCAAAAAGCAAGATTTTTTCGTAAGAGTTATTTTTCTTTCGTAATTCTCGAAGGTTTCTTCCATTTCTGTTCTCTATTGGTTTGTCATTGTTAGAATTTTAATTAAAGTTTATTGTTCTTCCAGGTGTTCTAGTTCGAAAAGTCTAGAGAAAAAGTTTGAAAGAAGGTCTGCTTTGCCCACTGCGTATGTAACACTCTAGTATATCTGTCGCTACGTTACAACGAAGGAATTAGCTGGGTGTGGACTTTTCACAAAGATATGATACTAAATTGACAGTGCTCGACCGGTCGTGCACGCGGTCGTGAACGTGTTAATAAAAACTTGTAATTCCAGATGTTCTGATGATTGCAATTCAACCAGGGCTAGGATTTACCAAAACATAATCGAGCGAAAGCGGGTTAGCAAACCAAATTTTATGTCCTGGATCTTCGAAAATTCCGTACTTTCTAGGGTAACTAATGACGCTAAACGTCTTTGGTTCGCATGATCAACGTTTCTGAACCTCAGCTCAGAAACAAAGTGATGAAAATAAAGAGGAGAAAGGAAAAAGCTGACTCACCTGTTATCTTGCAGAGCTAACAAATGGGCTCCTGAATGCAGCATTAGCACAAAATGAAGTATTATTTTATGAAATAGCACACTAACACGTAACTAGTACATTGCAGTCGAGATAATGATACTTTCAGCTGACTACATAAGTAAGTTGAAATATTGCTACATCATCTGTCAACACCTCAATGATGCGCACAAAGCCTTGCTCGCCTGGAATGGCTCGCAAAAGCCAAATCACTGCTGTGAATTTTAACTAATTCCCGGACGAACTAGAGAATTTGAAGGAAATAACAAGGAAAATGGTTCTACTTTAGCTCAATTACCCCTTCAGGCTTGTGCAAGCACCTGTTTCACCAGTAGTACGGAAGAAATTCCAAAAAGCGAACACTTAGCGATGGAACTAGATTAATTCTCCGTGCAGACACTCCAAAGAAGTGAAAATTTATTTCCAAGGGCTCAGATCCTAATTAAATCAATGCTACTCAAATGACGTTTGCTTCCTGAACGCTTCCTAGAATAAACAGTGGGAAAGTAACAATGCAAGGACGTGCACATTTCAGTCGTGGGTGAGAGCATTCATGTGAAATTGCAAAATTAAAAGTTCCTTACGCACGCGAACGCTATGAATAATGGGAGCAGATGCAGGATGAGATTGCGTGATAATTCTCCATACTGCAGTTTGCATTTGCAGCTAATATGCAGTTATTGCTAGGATTTCGCTTCAGCCAGAGGCGTTAGTTTGCGTGCGATCCCAGAAAGGAAGTGGAGGAAAAAAGCTGGACTCTGCACTCGTCCAGAAATGTTGCAGCAACGAAGTAAGTAATAGCTCTCAATATCAGTCTAACACAGCTACTGTGCTACTGTAGTTTCGATTAAAAAATTTTCAAGTCAAAATTAAAAGAGGGAATAGTAGACCATAATAATAATGTATAATAATCGTAATAATAGTAATAGCAATATTAAAAATAATAATATTTTGATAATAATAGACAACTGTAATAATATAGAAAGACACACGTACATACGCAATTGAAGCTTTGCTACTCTACTTTATTTGCAATGACGGTTATTTTCATAGTATTTCATATGTAGTGGCATTAATACATGTACAGTGCACGTCAATAGCGATGACCCGTCTGCGGCCTCGAAAAGCACGCGGCGCGACCGCACCGCTCACGCTAGAATCGTCGCCGCAGTGTTCTACGATTCAGATACGCATCTGGGTTTTCTTGATAGTTGTTCATCACATTTAATGATAACTAATACGAAAACTAACTGACTATCAAGAAAACCCCATAATTTGATGCCCCGGAGAGGATTCCTGCTCGAGCGGTGCGGTCGCGCCGCGTTCTTTTCGAGGCCGCAGACGGGTCATCGCTATTGACGCCCGCTGTATATGTATAGTGATCAATTTACAAAACTTCAAGGTGGTGCACTTAGCTGTACGTAGAAGAATTTTTAAAGAGGGTACGCACCAGCTCCAAATTTTGAGATATCTGGTCAATTCCTGAATTTATGACGCTGAAAACGTCTGTTTTACCTCTCAATGGGCTTACATGAGATTTTCCGGACTCATAATAGGATCGGGTAAAGAATCACTGATATTGCCTTCAATATTCTGTGGATTACAGTGATCGAATCCCTATAGAAGAACAAAGACGACAGGAACAAGAAAAGCCTCACTAGGGCTCAAGAACCAAGATGATGTAGACTGTAATCCAATCCTTCTTTAGGGGTCCCACTGAATATCCAGGAAGCAGTGCTGAATAAACTTAATATTTCGAGACCATTCTTCAACATTAGATAGCACAGTAAAATTGGCGCAAATCTCCACGGGATTATACCAAGAAACTCTTTTTTACTCATCCCAGCTAAAATTTCACCGTTACAGCTTTTGCCGAAGGTCGCAATACCGACGCTATGCCTTAAAGACAGCTCTCTCAACTTCTTCTCCTCTTTAAGACTTGGAGCCTTGTCACCTTCTCCAACTACTGAGCGAAAACAGCTACGAGTTACCTAACTGATGGGAAGTTACTAATTGAAAATTTAGTTGTCCTTTAGGTGACTACGAATGAGTGCGGGACAAATTAGAAGGCACATTTAATTTATTTTGTTTAAAGATTTATAACAGACTGCTTTCATCCTGACTTCAATTTTGGCCTTTATGTTGAGGAGAAATGAGGCGTTACGAGGCTACCGTGGCGCATCGATTGAATGCGCCAATCATAGCAGCCTGGTAACGCCCATAGGTGGAATACCCTGAGAATGAGTCTCACCCAACCTTCCCTTTTTTGGCCAACCCTGGGTGGAACCATCACTTTGGGGGACAGGGGAGGGGGCGAAGCCCCCCCCCCTTCCCGCTATGGGAGAAAGAGTTCACTTATCATAGTTATTGTAGAGGAAGAGCAGATTTAGTATAG
>JARK01001337.1:1296118-1307155 GCA_000688135.1 Ancylostoma ceylanicum | reverse complement strand
GCTAAGGTCCATAAACTTCCAAAACTTTTGACAACAAATTCATCCTAAAATGTTCCGAAGCATCTACAGTGGGCGTCGATGGCGGTGACCGGTCTGCGGCCTCGAAAAGCACGCGGCGCGACCGCGCCGCTCGAGCAGGAAAACAAGCAAAGCCGCGCGAACTCTATCATAACTTAGGTGCGAAATGCTAACAGAGACAAGTCATGCATATTTCTCCCTTGAAAAAAAAACGCCATGTCGAGATTCCCTTCCCGTCGCTATTTATGATTTTGTTACGAAATTTGAGCCACTTTTCGTAAATCGTAAATCGTAAAAAAATCTCAAAAATTGCCGTGAATCGCAATTCGTAAATCGTAAATCATAATTACGCACATCCCTGGTCATGGGTGAACTCGTGAACGTTATCGCCTTTACGTTGAGTAAATTCAATGATGCAGGCGAGACCTGGACGTGGCGTTATTTTGTATCCTCTTGTGCCGTGCCCCACTTTTTTGCAAGTTACGACGAGCACGGTTTCCACAGGTCCCCTCAAATTTTGCAGAAGTTCTCCAAAGAAGGGCGAACATCGTATCCATTTTGCACCGTAAGCACGTTATGTGGACTAGGGTAGCAAACTGTAGGACATTTTGAGGAATTAACGATTTCTGCAGGAATATGGCAGTTCCATGTAAAATCAGCGGCTGAAATCACCCTTTTTTGCAAATTTGAGGCTGTTTTGTCAGGTACAGTACCATACAGTTACCGCAAACCTACAAGAATGGGGGTGGGGGTAGACCTACCGCAATACTACAAAATTGGTGGTATGATGTCAAGCGGATATTCTTGCACAGAGCTCAAGTAACCCTACTATGCGACGTTTCAGCGGAAGAAACTCTCGAAATTGTTCGTGCCATGGATAAGGAATAGTGCTTAAAAAGGGGAGAATCTATCGATCTCGTTCTATTTTGATCCGAGTTACTCGGTTAGCTTACACCCAAGATACGTGAATCAATACCTATTCAGTATCTTACAATATAAGAAAAGCTAGAGAACGTAGAACTGAGTGATATGGTCTGAAAGTCGTCCGTCAGTTACAAAGCAAGGATTAGGAAAGGATGATAGCTCGGGAGTGGGGTCCTGATCGCACAAGCCGGAGTTCACCTCGCTATTGCGTTTCGCTTTTCTCGGCTCGATTGGCATCATTCTTTGAGTGCATATTTGTGACATAAAAAATCTGCTAATGGTGGTGCTTGTCGTAAACCAAAAGTCGTGAATAATGTCCAGAGAACCTTGGATGTTTCCTGTGATAGCGTTCCCTTAGTGTTCTTAAATGCCAAGACGTGTTTCGATTTATTATGATTTATTATGTACTTGCTACTCGCTCACAGGAAGAAAAAGGTAAGAGAAATGAAAAATTATGAGGATAGAAGAGATCGAAGAAAGGACTATTCATTGTTGTCAACGGTCATCTTGTTTCTTTACTTCATCAGCTCATTGAAGAGATTACCAGAGGAAGGGCCTGCACCGGAATGAGAAGTGGAGGAGTAAAGCAGAGCGATCGAGAGACCAAGCACATCAGCAATGCACAAGCTAACACATACTGAATTAAGAGAACAACTAGCATGGACCGGTTCAAATATTAGGCAGAGAATAAGACGGATATTTACAAATACAACGGGTTAGTATAAGTGAAAAACCTAGGAGAAGTCTAGACGGCTATGCGCAAACCACTATGCTCATTTGCGAATCCAAACAATAAACAAACATGTCACGAAAACAATGGCGCAATTGAAATGAGAAACATAAGAGTGACTCCGGATATATACAGCGACCACCATCCGAAGAGCGACCACGTGGAGGCAGCGAAACTAGAATAACATGTTATGACTTGAGTAACATGAATTCCATGCGAAATATAGGACGGAAGTTGAATTCTGATATTATTCCATGCCCTTGTACTCGCTGATAACAGTACCGTCCCAGGTACGAGCTCTGTGTTTCATTTCATAGTTTTTGATATTCACCACAGTCCGAGGGCGGAGAGAATTTTTAGTTGGTTTTTAAATTTGAGAAAAAAACTTACTAATATGCTTACCATTCCTCAAGTTCCACTGCTCTTTGAATGTGTTTTGAATTCAAAAGGTGAGGATTCGTTTCCAGTGGATATATTCTAGATTTTCGCCACAGTTCTTTTTGGCAGAGACCCAATTTTCGTGTTCCTTCGCCAAATCCCCATCTGCAGACACCTTCGGCACGTCCCTACTCATTCAAAAAAAAAAAACGCATCACAGCCTTAAAGATTATCGTCTCCGAAGAAAAAAACCTTAGCAATCAATCGACAAAATCACTGCAAAAAAAGCCGGACCAATCCTGTTCAGAATTAGCTGGTATTCTATTTGGTACTCAAAAAGAAAAAAAACAGAGATGAGAATGCTACCTTCATAACCTTTCTCCGCGCTAGACCCGATCCAGTAAAGTCTGACTGTAGATTTTTAGAAGTAGAGAATAACTGATGGCAGAGAATATAAAGTAGAAACACTTCACAACAAATAGCACCACTTTCAGGCCTTGACAACGTCGTTTTGTCGAAACATTGGCCGACACAATTAATAAAGAGCCCATATTTCAACCTGTCAGGCAAAAGCACTAAGAGATTGTCATATAAGGTTGAATTTTTGCACAGTCTGGACCTCATACATGAGTACCCTATCCTAAATCTGCACGGAAGGAAAGTGCTACCTCGCTTTGCAGAATCCCGACGGGAAATTTGGGCTACGGATTCGAGATCAGTGTTAAAATCTGCTTATGGTGGTACCCTTCGCATCACAAGTAGTCACGCTAGGACAAAATATACTTGCCCTGCCAGTTCTTCGACGTGCTAAGGAGCTCTCTCAGTTAGTGTATGAGTCACTGAGTCGACTAATACAAAAATTTTTGGATTAATTCGATCCTCATTTTTTTTTGTTCCGCTGACTACCAAAATCTCTCAAAAGGTATCCACCTTCTTGGCTTCCAATCCCTCATAGTTGATTCGCTTGCACTATGCCTTTGTTTTGTATAAAAATTTTCTTTTTGGCGCCCCAAGTAACGCATGCATGTTGAAACTTGAGAAACCATGACTAGTACTGGAATAAAATTCAAGTACTACATAGAATGGTAATACGACTCGCTACCAGGAACAATAATCAAAATACGGTTCTGCCTGAAGGATTTCCAAGTGGTAAGAATTTGCGAATTGAAAATTGCTTCTCTTAGGAACTAGGGAAATTCCACAGTAAGTGCTCCAATGTACCGTAGGATTTAGAAGATACTTAGAATATGATATGCGTGAGTACTACGCCTCTCAGAGCTTCAAAAAGAGTGTACGTAGCAAAGGTTGCAAAGGCGGTTCTGTTTCATCACTAATGAGTTGTACTTGAATCTTTTGCAAATTCCTAGTACTTGGCTTGAATAGCAGAACAGGTTTCTTTAGAAATTCAACTGCTAACAAGCGAAAAGTTGGATTTCTGCCAACAAATCTTTTTCGTGCACATACTTGCAACATCGCTGTAGTATGGCACCGTTCGCTGACACATGTTTGCCTTCTCTAAACCACATTCATAACCCTGAGCGGATATTCTGCGAGAAACAGATATGACGAAAGATCCAACATATCATCTACCGCAAGTTTAGACAGCTTAAAAATGAATATTTTTCGGTTAAAAAATGAATTCATCTAGAATTAAGAAGAATTATTAAGAATTTGAGAAGCCAACTAACAACTATTTC
This sequence comes from Ancylostoma ceylanicum, assembly GCA_000688135.1. Taxonomy (NCBI): domain Eukaryota; kingdom Metazoa; phylum Nematoda; class Chromadorea; order Rhabditida; family Ancylostomatidae; genus Ancylostoma; species Ancylostoma ceylanicum. Next base: position 1,303,408 of record JARK01001337.1, on the reverse strand, counting down.
AAAGTATTGGTCAGAATAGCAGAATCTCTATGAAATGTTAAGTTCTAGCTCAGCAAGGGCAACTTCTCACACAAAGAACGTTCTTTTGTTGAATTACTATTGTTACTTGAATTGGGCAGTATTTTACTTTTGACGCATTGTGTCAGAATCAAGCATTTCAGAGCCCTGTTCCAAAATCATATCTCAGAATGGGAGAACAAAGGCGAACAAAGCACGTATGAATGCTTGGGGACCAGTTCTCGCAGGTACGGTATGGGAAGAATGCTCGGGCATCAAGGGAAAATGAACATGAACTGAAACCACAGGTGTATGTGGAGAACTCCCTCATGTAACTCAACTCCCAACTCTCCCTCCCTTCATCTTTGGAAAATGTCGTGGAACCGAAATTATCAATCTTTGGAAACGTCAGAGTTGCAGAAAATTTAGCACTAAAAATGGTGCTTTCACGCAAGTATTAAGGATTTTCTACAATATTTGGTTGGTACAAAAGCTTTGCATCAACATTAATTTTCGAACCAGAGCTTCTTGGTCTTGAACCGAAATTCTTTGGCAATGGAATGTTGTAGAATGTTCTACTAGTTCTCAACTATTTTGAGTCTTCTTTCTTCTTTCTCAAGTGCGGCTAACAGTTGTTTGAACTGCTTTGAGAACCTACTTTTTTATACAGTTCACCCTGAATCCAATTCCCACGGCAAAGGAAGGACTTTGACAGAATCGGGATCATGCCAGACTAATTTCACAGCGCTTAACTGTATGATAATACTAGTTTTTAAATAGGGTTTTTTGCCTCCTTTTCCTCTCCTGAGCTATTTAACCAGCTTTTTTTGTCACTGTTCTGAAGAAGGCACCTATATGGTAAAAGAAATAAAATGAATTGACTACAAAAATTGACAGACTAGGTCCCATGCGGTAATCTCAATGACTGCTGGAAAAATTGTAAAATCAGGTGCAAAACTTTCGGAACAACCTAGGTCATAATACAAGGATACCTCTCTCCTTAACCCTTGCTGTACTTTCCATATCTATCGACGCCCCTGGTTTTTTTAACAACACTGATTGGCATCCGACCAGTTTCTTGGCAGCTGTCTATAAGTAGAGTAGAAGTATTATTAACCTGATAATACCAGCTGCAAAAGCGACCCATGCAACGGTGAAAAGGTAGGGATTTAGAAGACGCCAGCGAGCGATTGAACGGTATTTCCAGTACATCCACAAGCCACACGAGCAGAAGACTGAGAAACATCCGATAGACAACATCGCGAGCGTCCTGAAAAAAATTAAATTCAGAGGCTAAAGCCGAAATTAAAGAAATATTAAATTTCGCGAAATCACAAATGCTATAAAGACCCCTTACCAATCGACTTTTTTACTGAACCATATTGACATTGGAAGTCTGAAGAACCATATGGTCAGCGCGAACACGATCCCCCAAAGGATGGTATCCACCTGAAACAGGAACGCGTATAGGGTAAGGACAACTCTGTTGTAAGTGCACGAAGAAAAAACACAGGGCACCAGTACCCTGTCAGATTTAGTTAGACACTTTGCAGATACCGTTGCACTACATGTTTTCAACAAAGGTTCGTTGTTCTTTTGTTCGCGAGCGCGACGATTGTTTGCATGGCATGTCCGAAAAAGGAACGAAAACTAGTTACATCAAACTTAACAGTCACAGTTCCCACTTACCGTGTTCTACAGTTATTACGGCTAAATTTCAGAGCAAGTCTTCAATACTACTGTGTCAACAAGTTTTTTAGTTGGACAGGCGTAACATACTGCCAAACGCTTCGACTTGACAGTTGTTTTCATACGTTTGAAGATAAAAATGGGAGAGCCGCCCTGTTCCCGAATCTTCTCAGATTTTCATGCGTTCATATATGTATACAGCTGAAGGAGAGAGAAGACGACAAGGAATTAACTTTTAAAAAAATCTTTTAAAAAAAGCTTTCAAAAAACAACCTCTTCAAGAAAAGTGGGCTTACACAATTGAAAGCTAAATAAACCGTAATGGATTTCGAATGAATAGAAAGTTGGAACGTTCGGAAAAGAAAGAGCCCTTCACCCTTGGATGAAAAAAGAGCTGTGAAGATTTGTGTTTCTAGAACATTCCATTTTTAGATGGATTTTTGAGTTGTTAGTCAAATTAGTCAAATTTATTCGATTTCTATTCGGTCAATACTCTACTACTTACATCAGTATGTAGGTAAAGTGCAAACCAGGTAAGGAAACTACGTATATTTGAATAAAAGAGTGTAAACTACTTCTTTTTTCTCCCTTTCTTTCTTCTCTTTTTTTTAATTTTCTCAATATATGTTCCATGCCTGTTTCGCTGTTTACAAAAATCACAAAGGTAGACTGTCGCTCTTTACTCAATCTGATAGAAGTTGAAATTCGATACTTTTAAACATAATGTGGATTTGTTCTGTCGAGAAATTACTAAAAAAAGTTCACCTCTAGGTATCTCTAGGTGAATCACAAAAAAAACTGGACTGAATTCATCCATAATGGGACACTACAGATGGATCAACATCGTGAGCAGAAATTACGTAGGAATATACGAATGTACTACGTATGTGTATGGTGCATGTATTTCCTATCACTAGAATATCCAGCGGTTTTTATAGAGGTGCTCTTTGAAAAAAAAAAACAAAAAAAAGCACAACTCTGCACAACTACATAACAACTCGAAGCAAAATGAGCTTGAAACTCAGAGCTAATGAACCATTTTTATCCTACATACAACTTCCGCGTTACTACTACACTATGCATGACGGTAGAAAAACTGACTCAAAAAACCTGAGTTTTACCATCCACATCAGCCTCATCCATTTCAAGCAGCTCAAAAACAGCACCTCATGCGAGTTCAAGCCTTATCAGGAACGAATTCTTCCGTTTTTTAAACAAAGATAACAGTGACAAAGCTGAACATGTCATGAATAGACGGATGAGAACTTTTTTCAGCACAGACATGTGATCAAAAATCAAATGTCTCAGCGCATATTGAAATGAATCTATTGAAGAAAAAAAGCGGCATAACTCCGATGACCTCATTATTTGAAAACTGCCGGGATGGTTTTTCACGCGTTCGCGCTGACTAAGACGAAAAATATGCTCACATATTGAGGATAGAGGAAGAGGAAAAGGAAACTAACTAGAAGAGTCACAAGAATGCTGATAATATGAATGTACACTTTGAAGATAAACCACATCTACAGAAATCTAAAAGATGTTAAAGGCAATCTCCCGACTCGTTTCCGTGCCCGAGATGTTCGCAGATTCTGGATCTTTTTGACATGGTGATTTCAACGATGTACATGAGATGCTTCATAATGACCTGACCCAGGATCCATGAACACATAACCAAGCGAAAAAAGTTTGGTTGGCCAGTTTTCACGTCCTGTGTCTTCTAACATTACATACTCTATAGCTTAACCAATCATGCTGACCATCGTTTATTTACGTGGCAAAATCCCATCCCTGTAAAAACTTTTTTTCTGGATAGGATATGCAGTCTGCTTGTAGAAAACAACGTGCCAAGTCGTGTATAACTGCTGATTTCATCTCTTTTCATCTTTCGCACAGAATAAGAGATGTTGTGTAATGCTGCACTTGTAACGAACAGGCAGCACAGTCAGGAGCGACCCGCCTAGCTGCTCCTCAAGATGGGTGATTTAACGCCTTCAAGAACGGGGTTTTCGTCAGTTCTATGACTTTTGGTGTACATCGTTGGAATCAGCGTAGAGATGAAGTACAGGACCTGTCAGTCCCACCAAAACGGAGGATGAGGTAGGAAAGTGCCTTAAAAGAGGAGAGAAGAAATCATTTGCGAATAATGATTATATGACTAGGACTATAGATCTTCGTGGGAGGTATGACTCGCCATGAGGAAGCAGGACGTCACTGATCAACGTGCTGAGACCATATAAATCCATTTACCTCCTAAAACCTGCTCAAATTCACTTTGGCAGATCTATGACATTAGACAGAGGTTTGATTTATTTACTGCCATGGTCCATTTTTAGTGTTCTTTTTACAATTACCATCAGGTCTTATCACTCAGAATTGCAAGAGCACAAGCAAACTCAGCTATAAAACAACTGATAATAGAGAAACTACGAGATCTGGTCAGACGATCACGGTCAAGCGTTCATAGATTATCACTGTCTGGAAATAGCAGTTCTGGACACAAACACCTGACAGACCTAGCAATTTACCGCTGAAAACATCTCCACATAAAAATAGCACATTGATCCAATAACGGCAACTTACATCCCACTTTGGCTCTTCCGCGTCCTCCATAACTGGCTTCAGTGGTCCAAGACGATGTGCACGCTTCGGAATAATGCGTGAACGTGAACGTACGTCTATGCCGGAGTCCTAGAAGCTTTATTGATTCGTTGGGGGGTGTTGCATCGATATGAATGATGAGTCAATTGTTGAAATGCAAACGAGCGGGAATTTTGAATCATCCATCAAAAAAGTGTGAAGAATAGGATAATCATATACATAATAATCATGTTTACTGCAAACCCTGCTGTCAGCAGTACAGCCAGTATCCACACGCATCCGAAATTGATCGTCCAGCATTACTGAGCTCGCCTGAAAAAAAAAACTGCGGGCATTGGGGATTACTGCACTTTATGCATGGAAAAATATCTCTTTTTTTTCTGGAAATATTCCCTGACCGGTGTTAGGGTAGTGAAGCTGTAATATTCTATTTTTATCCATTGACATATACGTAGGAAGGCTTCTGATATGTTTTATATCGAATACAGTTGAATTTCAGTTGTCTACACCCATTGTTCATTGCGACATGATGTCATCATGTAGCAGATATCAATAAATGATAGGAAATTGATAAAGAAAGAGGATAAATAAAAAAATACTACCAGGGTTCGAAACCCCTGAGGGATTGAATCTGATTTCGAACACATCGATTCCTGCTCTTGTATGTAGATATCTTACGATCCAAGCCTTATAATTGGTACCTCATAGTAATAGTTGGGACCAATTAATTCATTAGCTATAAAGGCCATGGAATCCAAGACTCGAATTATCCGAATATTCGAGTACTCGAACGAGATAGAGCAATACATTCCTGGGAAAAGATATGTAATGTCTAGTGCTTTCTCTACCTCAAACATTTAAATTTTGTGGATCGACCCCTGAAGCATCCACTAATTAGTTAAATTACTGGGTTTCTATTCGGCCTTGACTGTGCACAATATTTTAATTAGGATCAAATAACATACAAGCTGTAATGGAATTCCAATAGATGACCCCGAAAAAAAAAACGAAAAAGAAGTTCGAAAACTTCACTGTCGGAGAATGAAGAGCAATACAGCTATGGGCGGAAAATAAGCATGTTTGTACGGTTTTCCTCCCTCAAATGTTCGAATTTTCGAACCGGTTCTCAGACCGTTAACTATGGTAGTTAAACAATTCAGTTTAACCCATTTAACCAACCATTTTTACTCGGTCCTAAGCACTAATATTATGAATATTACAGAGAAGGGCTGGATCAAACCCTACACACAGTATAGCCACCCTCGATGGCAATTGGGTGGTCCAAGATGCAAACAGCTGACCCGATAAAATTTGACCAGAGATCAAAACCGGTTTCGACCGATTGTGATCGAAGTGAACAACGAACTCACATTTGCGCCAATTGACTTCGATCCTCCCGTATCGGAAAGGCCAGCTGGGGCAAAATATCGACACGAGGCACAAGGAGACAAAAACAGCGCGAAAACACAGCACTCAGCGTGGTAAACACGAGTTCAGGATCGACGCCGGCGTCCGAGCCGGCCACCGTAACGACGCGTGGCGGTCGAGCACGCGACGCGGTCGCACCTTTAACGCATCTGGCCGATAGCCAACGTTGAGGCCGAACTCGCCTCCATTACTTAGTGCATGTTTACGGGACTGCTTCTGGTGAACTGGGCGAACAATTGAGGTGCACATGCTTGTCTTTTTGATTGTTACGAGAATATTGGAGAGTTGTGCTGCTGTCGTCGTGCATTCGTGGTGTTTTGCCGCAGGTTCCGTACGCATATCGCTTCAAGTCATGGAACAGGGCTGGTTTGAACCTTCTTCATCCGCTAATGTGATTGAGAACACTTTCGAGCAAATATCAAGTGAAAGTAAGACGTTTACAACGATCGATCTCACCGGACACACTCGAAGTGAACACGATGCCAGTTCGGACGAAGTGTCCTTTAAACTCTAATGTTGTGTATCGCTCGAGCCAAATTCCAGCACAACGTTCAATATGTTTCTTTTTCCCGAAAACTCCCCCCGTCGCTCTGTGATTTGCAATCTTCGTTCTTCTCTAATTGCTCTCAATATGGTCTCTCCCAAATGAAATTCAACGACGCGTGCGTAATGTCACACCTTGCTTTTACGTATTCCGACCAAAAATTGCATACTTTCAACCACCTGCTGATTGGAAAACGTCTGTTCCTCGACGTTTCCACCTCTCTGTTCTTCCTTAATTGATATGCACTCGTCAATCGATCGATATCAACCCTGGGTGCACGTACAATGCGAGTGTAGTGGGATGCGGGTTGGTGTGTTGCACCCACCCCGGCGAAAAAAAACGACCACCTTGCAGCCGGGGTGCTACTGGCTACCGTAGCTCATTTCCCTACTGTAACAATTGTTCTTCGCAGAATTTCAGCACGTTCTCGTCAATGCTGCTTTATTCTGTGAGCTAGTACTTAAATATGAGGTAACGAATGATTAACGATACACGTGCATGCTAGACTGGGCTCGCATTGCGATGTGAGGTCGATATTCCTTTGCTGTATGCCTCACTAGTATACTTCGTTCTACTAGTATTCATTACTTCATGTTGCTTTGTCGGCAGTGTAAAGTTAACAGTTTGTTATTCGGAACATTGTCGCGTGGCGTGGTCTCTGTGCTACGCTTATTTTCACTCGCAAAATACCTTTTTCATGTGAATCGTTGTGGAGTCTACTGCTTGACGGTGTTTACTAGTAAGCTGTGCAGTTCTTTAATTGTGTTCCCATCCAGATATCTACATGTGTGTAATGGTTAAGAGGGCGGCATAGCAATTGATTTTCTACGCGCCTATTTCTTGTGCATCTCCGCAAATTGCGCGCTATCTGACCATTGTCACTCAACTAGTATTAGCTAGCGAGAGGACCATCTATGAGGTAGACGCAGTGATCAACGGTTTTTATCGAACACCTCGTACATTTGCATATCGCCAGACAGACGTCGATCCGGACGCCCGCCGCCGATAGGCGCATCCTACCCTTCTGCCGG